>OX457030.1:67978371-68284792 GCA_949752745.1 Protula sp. h YS-2021
TGACAGTTTTCACATTTTTAAAGCTTAGCAGGCACAATATAAATGTTATTATGACATGCATTTCAAGTAAATCTCCAGAGTGGCATTTGGATTGGGATGACCTCTCGGACACCCTACGCTATTAGCATATCGATCGTATGCTTCTTGGCTGTAGCGAGTATTTCAGTTTGATTTTATAACCAACTTCAGACCAAATAGCGTGAGAATATAAACCGTTCTACTCGCAAAGTTTTTATATCTAGATGCTGGAAGTGTAAAATGAACGCCACAATTTCGTATTACGTCATACAAAACATCACCCAGAATGTATTATAGTTGTCATTGTTTTTGTTATATACCGGGATTGTGACGACGAACAAAAATGATCTCACTTAGCTTAAGATGACAGATATTTATATAATTAAAAAAACCAAATGTGTTTGTCTTCCTATCAGTAATACACAAATCTATGCTAAGTCACAACAGTTATTATGTACCCATGCAAGTCAGTGAACAAAACGACTTATCACAGAGCTATCACAGTGGTTGTTACTGCATCGATTCCTCACAATATTTTACCAATATTCTGCTGTTTAAAGGCTTAGGCCTGGTTAAAAATACTCTCGTTTCTGACCGGAGATTTGGAATTCGGTCTCTCGGGAATGTCTTTTTATATTTATAACAAAAACAATTGACACCATCCGGAGCTCAACGTCTTTTATATTTTCAAAAACTTAACGTGGCATGTTATGATTCTTATTCCATTTCATCGTCGTTTTTCAAAAGCACCTGTATTATAATATTATGTAATAATAATAATTTAATAGTTATATTGCTAATTTATAAGTAAGTAATAAGCATCTTACTCTTTGCCATAATTAAAAAAGTCCTATAATATATTGCATAACAGTAGGGGTTGAAAAAGGGGGGTTTCACGCCACTTGGGGGTTTCACGCCACTTGGGGGTTTTTGGGGGTTTCACGCCACTTGATGACGTCATACTGTCTGGAAGTGACGTCATCATGTCTGGACCGGAAGTGTTGTCTGGACCGGAAGTGTTGTCTGGAGCGGAAGTGGTGTCTGGAGCGAAGTGTTGTCTGGAGCGGAAGTCATGATAAGCGTTAGGATAGGCGCGGCCATCCATGAGGTTATAATGACGTCATGATGACGTCATACTGTCTGGAGCGAAAGTCTGGAGCGAAAGTCTGGAGCGAAAGTTGCTTGATAGTGTTGGCCGAGTCAATCGTCATGAAGCCAACGAACTCCACCTGTCAATCAGTGTAACCATGGCAACAGACCCTAAAAAGGTCGACCCCCCTCGAAATTGTGATTTTTGCATAGTTATCCGTTTCAGACGATTCTGAACATTTTTCATTTTTTGGGTCGACCACCACCCCCCCCCCCCCCTCGAAATTGTGATTTTTGCATAGTTATCCGTTTCAGACGATTCTGAACATTTTTCATTTTTAGAGTCGACCGACCCCCCCCCCCCTCGAAATTGTGATTTTTGCATAGTTATCCGTTTCAGACGATTCTGAACATTTTTCATTTTTTGAGTCGACCACCCCCCCCCCCCTCGAAATTGTGATTTTTGCATATTTATCCGTTTCAGACGATTCTGAACATTTTTCATTTTTTGGGTCGACCACCCCCCCCCCTCGAAATTGTGATTTTTGTATATTTATCCGTTTCAGACGATTCTGAACATTTTTTCATTTTTTGGGTCGACCACCGCCCCCCCCTCGAAATTGTGATTTTTGCATATTTATCCGTTTCAGACGATTCTGAACATTTTTCATTTTTTTGGGTCGACCCCCCCCCCCCAGGACATACTATGTACCGACCCCCCCCCCCTAGGCGAGCAACATTCTGTCAAGTCAGCTTCAGTTCCATCAGAGGGGTATATAAGGGATGAGCATCCAGCAGTGACAGTCATGAGTGGAGCAAGGAAGCAAAAGTTACAGACAGCAATTGGATCACATCAGATCCAGAGATGGCATCCAGTGACAACTATTTCGGTAAGTGTTTATTGAAACTTTATAAATAAAAGTGAACTTTGTAAACAAACTTTGTAAACAAACTTTATAAACAAACTTTGTAAACAAACTTTGTAACAAAATTTGTAAACAAACTTTGTAACAAACTTTATAAACAAACTTTATAAATATAATTTGTAAACAAACTTATAAACAAACTTTGTAAACAAACTTTGTAAACAAAATTTGTAAACAAACTTTGTAAACAAACTTTATAAACAAACTTTATAAATATAATTTGTAAACAAACTTTATAAACAAAATTTGTAAACAAACTTTGTAAACAAACTTTGTAAACAAACTTGATAAACAAAACTTGTAAACAAACTTTATAAACAAAATTTGTAAGCAAACTTTATAAACAAACTTGACTTATTTACATAATTGAAAATTTGTAAACAAACTTTGTAAACAAACTTTGTAAACAAACTTTGTAAACAAACTTTGTAAACAAACTTGATAAACAAAATTTGTAAACAAACTTATAAACAAAATTTGTAAGCAAACTTTATAAACAAACTTGACTTATTTACATAATTGAAAATTTGTAAACAAACTTTGTAAACAAACTTTGTAAACAAACTTTGGTTATTTGCTTAATTGAAACTTTGTAAAACAATACCTTTCGTTATACTTAGTCGATTTAAATGAAAATTTCACCATTTGATTCAGTTTTATGTAAAGTTTTAACATGATCATAGGCTATTTGCGCAGCTGGCTGTATGCATTTTTACCGCCATTTTAACTTAAAATTGTGATAACTTTCGTTATAACTTTCGTTATAGTTGACTGAAAATTTCACCATTACAGTGCTTCTTCGCGGATGAATACCATTTGGCAGACTATTTAACTTCACCGTCAGTTAACTTCACCGCTAGATGTCTCTGCTGTGCAGCAGTACAACTTCACAACTGTAAGTGAGATATTCATATACACAAGTAAAATTCTGCTGAGTCAGCATTTTTGAAACAAGTTACACACCATATTTTGATTACATGGAAGTAGTATAAAAGCATGAGTGAAACATGTCAACTAGTCAACTAGTGATACATTCTGCTGAGTTAACACACCATTGAAGTGGTATAAAAGGAAGAGTGAAACGTATATTTTACTTCATTTCAGTTCTAGCAGTTGAAGAAACAACAACGATGGCAACAGTCTACTGTCATGAATGCGATGTGACATTTCCATCTCTGGAAGTGTTCGTGACACATAGATGTAAACCAGCTAGGTTGAAACGTGCTCGTGAAGAGCTTGTTGAGCAGATTGAAGCCAAGAGACGAAAGACCTTACAAGATGATGTTGAAAGACCTGATCCAGTCCTCTGCGGTGAATGTGTAAAGATATTTGCATCTATGGAAGCGTTTGACACACATGCATTTGTTGAGATGGAAAATGTGTCTCATGAAGAACAAAGAAAGAAAGAGATAGGACAAGTAGGCAGAGGCAGAAGAGTGAGTCTTGGTGAAAACGCACAGGAAAGACGGTTTGAGCCTGAAGATGGATCGGATTTGCTACTTGAAATGCGACAACAAGAGAATAGAATCAAGAGACATTTGCTAGAGACGTTAAACCGTGGCATGAAATGGTACATTGTGGTACATGCACGCTTCAAGAAGATGACACCAAATGTTGAAGGCGTGATGGTAGAACAAGTGGATAATGCCTTCATCAGTAGTCCGACATATGCAGCATACAATCCAACAGATATTGAGAAGGACTTGCCAGAAGCCTATAAAGAATTGTTTACCAGGTTTGATGAACATGAGCGACAAGGTTCTGGTTGGGTGTTGGATAACATATTATTCATTGAAGTGCATACAGCTACGTCAGCGCCTCTGGAAGCGAGCAGTTTTATCCCACTACCGAAGAAAGTGAAGAATACATTAAGTGTATTAAACATTCAGAATAAAGACAACAAATGTTTCTTATGGTCTGTACTGGCTCACCTTCACCCTCACCATTATCATCAACACCCATACCGTGTGAGTCATTACACACCATTTGAGAACGAATTGAAGGTGGAAGGCATGACATTTCCCACACCGATTACAGACATTCCAAAGTTTGAAAAGGAGAATGATGTGTCCATTAACGTGTTTGGATATGATGTCGTTGTTCCGATACAACTCAGCCGAAACACCAGCGCCAACAGCGCCAACAGCGCCAGAGAAATCAACTTGCTTTTGATTAGCAATGACAAGACAAGACATTACTGTCTCATCAAGAATTTCAGCAGACTGATGGCTTATCGAACAAAGCATAAGGCTTCATGGGTTTAGGCGACAAGATCTGTTAGATGAGCATCGTGAAGTGTGTGGCAAGCATGGCGCACAACGTTTATCATTTCCCAAGGAACCCTTCATCAAGTTCAAGAATGTAGCCAAACAACAGCGAGCGCCGTTTGTCATTTATGCAGACTTTGAATGCTTCACGAAAAAGCATGAAGAAGGAGACAAGTATCAGCATCATCGTCCAAACAGCTTTGCCTATGTGGTTGTGAGCCAGTATGAGACACGCGCTCCAGTCCTGTATCGAGGAGACAATGCCGTGAAAGTCTTTTTAGACCATATGGTGAATGAGCGTGATCGTATTGTGCATGGTCTACAACAGAAAAAGAAAATAGTCATGACTTGTGAAGATGAAGAGGATTATAAGAACGCCACAGATTGCTACATTTGTCATGAGCCTCTAGGAGCAGATCATGTGAGAGATCATGACCATATCAATGGCAAATACCGTGGAGCTGCACATAGTCAATGCAATTTGCAATTCCGATTTCGAAAGGATAAGCAGGATGATGAAGATTCTTTCATCATTCCTGTCTTTTTCCACAATTTACGAGGCTATGACAGTCATTTGATCATGGAAGAAATTGGAAAGTTCAAAAACGAAAGGATTACAGTCATTCCCAACACCGTTGAGATATATATTTCATTCACCATGAGCAATCTGAAATTTACAGACAGTTATCAGTTCATGAGTACTTCTCTACAGAAGCTGGTCTCCAACATGGCAGCAGAAGGGAAAGACAACTTTTATCACATGACGTCACACATTCACGATAGTGACCAACAAGAGTTACTGTTGAGAAAGGGAGTGTACCCCTACGATTACGTGGATGAGCCATCCAAGTTTGCTGAAACACAACTGCCGTCCAAGGACAAGTTTTACAGTCTGCTCAGTGAAGAAGACATTAGCGATGAGGATTATGCGCATGCGCAGAAGGTGTGGGAGACATTCCACTGTACTACATTTGGCGAATACCATGACCTGTACCTGAAATCAGATGTGTTGCTGCTGGCTGACGTGTTTGAAAACTTTCGTCACGTATGTCTCAACACGTATGAATTAGATCCTGCTCACTACTATACAGCGCCAGGACTGTCCTGGGATGCCATGTTGAAAGCGACAAAGGTGAAATTGGAATTGATTAACGACATTGACATGTACCAAATGGTTGAACAAGGTCTACGGCGAGGAATATCTGTCATCACACACAAGTATGCGAAAGCAAATAACCCCTACGTAGCAGATTACGATCCCAGGAAACCAAACAACTACTTGACGTACCTCGACGCAAACAACTTATATGGCTGGGCTATGTCGCAAAGCATGCCGGAAAGTGGATTTATGTGGGTGAGCGAGCCAGAATCCATTGACTTTATGGATGTGGATGAAGATGATGAGATTGGATACATTTTAGAAGTGGATTTGGAATACCCATATGCAATCCATGATCGTCATAATCACTACCCAGTGGCTCCAGAACGGAAATGTGTGAAAGTGGGAGAATTGTCAAAACATAGTCAGAAGCTACGGAAAGATCTAAACATGAAAGGCAAACCTAGTGAAAAGCTCATTCCCAACTTATGCGACAAGAAGAAATATGTACTTCATTATAGAAATTTACAGCAATATGTCTCACTGGGATTGAAAGTCACGAAGGTGCATCGTGCCATCATGTTTGCACAGAGCAAATGGTTGGCGAAATACATCTCCTTAAACACGGAAAAGAGAAAGTTGGCTAAGAACCCGTTTGAGAAAGACTTCTTCAAATTGATGAACAACTCTGTGTTTGGCAAAACCATGGAAAATGTGAGAAAGCGCATGAATGTGGAACTTGTTCACCAGGAAAAGCGGTTCAAGAAACTTGTGGCCAAACCTTCCTTCCACAAATTTAGAATTTTCAACGAAGATTTGACCGCGGTACATTTGCGCAAAGTGGATCTGCTTCTGGATAAACCCATTCAAGTTGGTTTCACCATTCTCGACCTCAGCAAGGTGCTCATGTTCCACTTTCATTACAACTACATCATGACCAAGTATCCCGACGCCAAGCTGTTATTCAGCGACACCGACAGTCTATGTTATGACATAGAAACGGACGATATCTACAAAGACATGCAGGAAGATGCCGACTTGTTCGACACAAGTGACTATCCCCCAGATCATTTCCTGCATTCCAACGTGAACAAGAAAGTGCTTGGGAAAATGAAAGATGAGACGGCGGGCATTCCCATTGAAGAGTTTGTTTGACTTCGGCCGAAAATGTATAGTATGATGTATGGTGGGAAAGAAAAACGTACGGCTAAAGGCATCACTCGCGCGTGTCAAAGACGTATGAAACATCAGCAGTATAGAGACAGTTTGTTCAACCAAACGCAAACGATGACTACAGGACACATCATTCGAAGTCATGACCACCAGATCTTCTCGGAGAAGTTGAGGAAAGTGGCTCTCTCTCCCTTTGATGACAAGCGATATGTGATGAGTGATGGCTATTCCACTTTGGCGCATGGACATTACAGTATATAAGGGGGAGACACTTCAACTTGAGAGTCAGTTGAGGTGTGAACACTGAAGCGTCAACATGAAAAGATCTGCAACAACGGATATGGATACTCTTGCTGATACAGTCAAAGACATGAATGTGAAACATCCTGATACTACCATCAAGAAATTAAAAGTGGAGACGGCGACGGCGACGGCACCAACACCACAGTCGTGGGATGGAATGCTTTCTCTAGGCAATGGAAAGTATATCAAGATTATGAAACAAAGTAATGAAGGTGTGATAAACATTCGCAAATACCTCAGAGATGAGGGGACTGGAAAAAACCGTCCAACGAAAAAGGGAATTTTGCTGACAATACCTGAATGGAAAATGCTGAAGAAGCAGGTGAAAGAAGTGGATAAAAGGCTTCGCAGACAAGACGACAAGTCATAACAAGGTAACAATCATGAATGCACTCATGTTGGACGATGGTGTTTACCTTAAAGTTAATGAGAGGAATGAAGTGATGATGGGTTCTCGGAGAATTTCTGCTTATCGGTTTAAACCTGAAGTGTGGAAAGACTTTAAAAACATACCGCTTGAACCTGGGTTTAAACGCAGACTTGAAAATAAACTGGAAGTGACGGTGGCTGAATATGATTCTAAGATACGTGTGACATTCTGTAGAAATCTTTTACAGGATTATCCAAAGGATTATAAGGGAGTTGTGCCAGACACACCCTATGCACAGTTGATCTTCTTTGATATCAAGAACTGGCGCGCAATCTTACGATTCCTAGAAGCTATACAGCATCCACTGTTCGACATCATCCGAGTATAAGAAAGATGGAAGACGACTATGTGTTGGATTATGAACCCATAACATATGGATTCTCATACATGAGAAAATTATGTGATGATATTGTGCTACGACATTTTGGACAGTATCTCGTCCTATCGCTTGATGACCAATCCGTGTTGAAGGATTATCTAGACAAGTTGAGAATACCTAGCTTTCTCCTAGTAGTCTCAAATGAATTAGAAGTGCGTGTGACTGAGAACGGTCTAGACGTGTTTGTACAATTTCGCCAACATGACGAGCTTACAGAAGACTGCGACATCATCACCCTCAGCACCGTGGAATGGAACGCGCTGTTGCAAGCATTGGATTGGAAAGAACCTGACGCTTGAATTCAAAGAGGAAGGAATACAACTTATGCGGGGTACCAAATCCATTGAGCTGACACAACATATATGGACATGGATACGTGTGGTGGACATAAATGAAGAAGGATATGAACTGAAACTGCTAAAGTGATAAAGTTTGGTGATGTGCGTTATGTGAGCTTTCATAGCATTTACAAACACGGATGTAATGTCTATGATACCTATATCAATTTAGATTCTAATGAATGGCATGCATTGATGAATGTATTGAAAAATGAATGTGATTGTAAATAGACTTTGTAAATAGTGTAAATAGACTTTGTAGTTAAGAATTTGTAAATAGTGTAAATAGACTTTGTAAATAAAAGTTTGTAAATAGTGTAAATAGACTTTGTAAATAAAAGTTTGTAAATAGTGTAAATAGAATTTGTAGTTAAGAATTTGTAAATAGTGTAAATAGCGTTTGTAGTTAAGAGTTTGTAAATAGTGTTTGTAAACTTTGTAAATAGAACACAATAAACAAGACAGTTGTTTGAAACTTGGTTTGTTTTATTTAACAACAACAACTTAACTAATATAACAACAACTTAACTAATATAACAACTTAACTACTACAATAACAACATTAATAAAACAACAACATTAATAAAAACAACAACACTAATAAAAACATTAATAAAACAATGGTTTATAATGTCTATATACAAAATCCTTTACAATAAAATCACCATCCTTTCTTTTTAATATATTCACAATATCAAACATACTCTGACCTCGAGCTCTATGTAATATATAATATACACAATAAAAACCACATGACGATGATATTGACGTTTGTAATGAGATAGAATTATACATATAGTCATTTCTTAAAAACATATCTAAACGATCATCGAGAGGGAACAGTCCATAAGAGTCAAAATATTCTGCAGGGTCTTTATCATAATACACTGCCACCCAATGTTCTCCTGGTTCATCTTGATCGTCTGTGTTGATCACATAGGCACCGCGTTGTAAAGACGGTAACTGGTCCATGGCAAACACGCCTTGAAACAAGTCTTTGGTCATGACATCATGACTCAATATGGCATCAATCTGCTTCGTGTTCATGACTGGTAGTCGAATTGGATGCTGCGATTTGCACTGATCTCAATAATGTTGTCAAATTCAGCATAGACAATGACATTGATGGTAGGTTGCAAAGCCGTAGCAAAGTTCATTTCTAGCCGCAAATTCCCATGCTTGATCAGGGGGAAATGATCATCACCATCATAATCCGGTGTTAAGTCAAACGAAAATAAAGCATAACCTCTAGGCCAATCTTCCCGTTTTATAATGGAACTTTTCTCACCATTCAACCGATCAAACGATTTGTAAAGCGTTTCAAAAGCGTTCAGGTATTTGTTCTGTGTAATGTCAAGCTTGAGAGGTTTGGATAGAACTGGTTCACCATCCGTGTACAGTTGCATATAGTCCAGATCAAAATGTTTGAAATCATATGGATTCCTCAATACTGATCCACCAAAAGCTTCATTATGAACCAGACCAATGACAATACGATTTGGTAATTGACCCAAAAAGATGTTATCTTTCACAAAAGACTGAAATCCTGCTGGAATAGCCAAGACTTTACATTCTTTTCTAGTGATGATGATCTTGGCAGGACTTTTCATCAATGCATCTGTATGTCCTAACTGAATACCTGGACTCACCCTCACTTTGCGAATGGTTAAAAATGCCTCTTTCACTTCTACCTTATAGGTATTATCTACAGCCATCAATACAAAGTCATCTTTTTGTCTATGGAAACGCAATTTCAAACTGATGCCATTCGGAAGATAACGATCCTGCTCAAACAAATCTATCCTTAAACCACCTGCGAGCATAACATCACGACTAAGACGTGTATGCAAATAACGATGATGTAAGCCATTATTGCCTTGCTCAGCCAAGTCACCACCGTCAGCATTGACATGAAACCCGGATACATATTGTTCATGATTAGGTTTTTTCACCTCATGACTATTCATTGACCCAGCAGTATCCTTGTACATGAGACGCATAGAGCGCTCAGAATGCAGACTTTCTTCCGAGTCATGGATGAGATGAGAGATAATGCTGGTATAACCATGAGTATTGTTGCTATGCGAAACCAAACGATCATTCAGAAACAATTCAATATTAGACCATAACCCATTAAACACATCATTGATGCAAGAGACATTATCATCTGCGCCACACGCTGTTCCATCAGCCTTTAGAATGCGACATACAATATGAAGTTTGCTGTTCTTTAAATCTAGATATTCTTCTGTACTCGCAGGAATGTAGAATTCTATTGGAGCGCCTTCTCTAATGCTTGTAAGTGGTTGATAGTCAACATTATAACTTTTCTCTACAGCAGTTTGCGTCGGTGGTACGTGAAACCATTCCAATGGAGAAAGACTACATTCACACGAATGATTATGAATGAGAGACATGATTTCAAAAGATATCTTTGCGATATTTTGATGTTATCCGTCTGGCTGTTTTTCGTCTTCTGGCACGTTTCGTCGGTTGCACACGCTTTTGTTCTCCAAACACACGTTCTGCTACTCGGCCCGTCACATCTTTCGCGACATTCTTTGCAGCCTTCTTAAGATGTGGCGCAACGATCTTAGCCCCAGCCTTAAGTAATGGAATAGCTTTGCGAGCTAATGATCCCAGTATTGAACCAATACCATCGCCATATTGGATTCGCGCTCCTTTGAATCCTGGTAATTCCCCGCCCACTTGACGAAGAAAATGGTTGCGATATGCAGACGGATCGTGTGTATAAGCTTTCATATTGCTTTTGGTCGAAAATGAAGTTTACAGATCACCTTTCCAGTTTGAAATGGAACATTATGGCCTGTGTCGTCCTTAATATTCATTTCTATCACGTCAAATTTGGACGTGTTTACAGGAACATAATGCGGTTCGCCATACGTTTTCATGATAATATCGCCATCATGGCCTTGTATGCCAACAGAACGTAGTAAGGGAACATAATAATCACCAACAACTTGTGGTTCACAAATGCTACGATACACATACAGTGTATAAAACCCCTGTTTCACATCCGCTTTATGGTCAGCTGTATATGTTTCAGTATGCCAGTGATCTGGGATAAATCCTAAAATCTCAGCCAATCCAGCGGAAAAAGACACTTCATAGCCATAATCGAGAAATAGAAACACACGTCGTCTAATCTTATCATACTTTATTCGAATAGCTTCTGTAAGTTTCAGAGCATTAGTTGCTTCTTCATTGACTGCCTCACATAGTTCTTGTATGGTTCTATAGTACCCATAAGGAATATCGAGAGTGCTAAGAATAGGATCATCGAATAGTTCTTGTCGATACTGAATAGAATAGTCCATGTCATGTCTCATCGTTGTCCATGTATGTGGATATTGAATTTCAGCTAAAGCCACTTCATATTTTCCATTCAGATAAATGGTTCGAGGCATACGAATTTGATAATTTGAAGCCTTGTTGTTGGGATAATAGGTCATACTCGCATTGCTAGGCAAAGTGATGTAAAAGCTTGTCGACTCCATGATGGGAACTAAATGGTATAGGTGCGTTGACGTTGTCTATATACTTCACGATAGCGCGCGCCATTCGACCAAGTATGCCAAATCTCATCCTCATTCACATGGTCTTTTATTTCTCCTTCACAACACGCGCTTATACATCTTATTTTTACAGGAATAGTTGGTTTATCTTCTTGGCAACAACAACATAGCTCTTTCAACCATATTAAAAATTTTCCCATCCTTCAGGAAACTGTCTTTGTTGACGTTGTTTCATTTCTGTTGTAATGTCGTCACGAGTGGTCTTTTTACTAAACATTGTTTTTGGAATATTCGCATCTACAATTTCCTGGATAAACGGATGCCAGCCATATGGTTTGACTCGTTCTTTTCTTCTTGTCGCCACAAATGCTTCTTTCATCAAATCAACCATGTTGGAATTTGCTATAATATCGCCCGTTTTCAACACAAGTTCATTCTTCTCTGTCCATTTAACACCATATTTCTTCAGTTCGGCTAAAAGTTGTGTTACTTTTCCATGATAGATAGGTTGAAAATGACTTAAAAATAACTTTTCTGGCTTTTCAGGTGGTGATGATGATGATGAGGGCTTTTGCTGCCTAGACTGACTTGTTCGTAAATGACGGCCAAGAAGTTGAGACATTTCTATAGCCTTTTCACGTGTTCGTTTCCCACGTAAAAGTTTATTCACTTTCGTTTTGATTTCACCATCTTTTCCCTTCTTTTCTAGCAACATTTTATATTCATATTCAGGAATAAGAACCATTTTCATCATATGTTTCATTTTAGCAGTAGTTTGGCTAACAAGGGCAATGCCAATCTAGCAATATCTCCAATGAATCCTCCTTTCTGATTAATCAACTTCTTTTTTCGTCGAAGGGATATCTTCTTATCTGCTAGAGTACGTAGCGTATGACGTTCACGTTTAAATTCCTTAAACGTTTTGAGCTTAAGGGTAAATGTCCTTGCAATATATTCAAACAAATTTCAAACAAGCTTGTTAATTCCTCCTTTGTAGCTTGCTGTAGCAAGGATTTACGTCGTTTAGGCCCACTGCGTGCAAGCAAATGAAGAAACGGCTGGTTCGCTCGAATACGTTTTAGACATCTTGACTGCGAATGTCAAATGAGTTGGTTCTTGTTCATACACTGCTTTATCAATATAGACATAATGTGTATCTTTTGGTAAAATGCCTGTACGAATACGTAGTTGATCATTTGTCTTTGGTTTTAAATCAATGAATAAATAACCATGAGGTTTGCTAGTAGCATCTTGATAGGCTTCTATGAGAAATTGAGATCTTCCAGGATACATTTGCCGCGCCAATGTACTAATTTGTTGACTGTCTCTAGGATTTTTAAACAGAATGATATAATGTGTATTCAAACTAATATTTCGCATCTCTTTCCCATGATGGAATAAATTATGCACAATAAAAATAATGCTTAGATTTTGATGACTGCTGCTAACACTAAAGAGACGTGTCATACGCTCATCACTATGACATTTGGTCATTAAGTCATCAATGATAAGTAAGTTTGGTTTCTTCGGGTTAAAACGCTCTTCAATGTCATCTGGAATGCCTTGGTAAAATTCCACGCCTTTCATTCCCTTGTACAAAGGCTGATCTGCTGCATAGAGCCATAAAATGTTTTTCGGAGAGGGTTGAATTAACTTTTGTTCTAGAATTTCCTTCACCAGAGACGTTTTGCCACTGCCTGTAGGTCAGAGACCAAACATGTAAATGGATGCTTCATTGTTGAATGTCTGTTTCTTTCACCCAACTGTTAAACTTGTTTGGCCAACCTAACCACTTGACAAATAATTCTTTCACACCTCCTCCTCGTCTTTTACGTGTTTTCAAGACTTTTTCAATTCTATAAATAGATTCAATATCTTTGGTCACTTTCTGCAGTTCTTCTTCATAGAAATGGCCATCAATATCTTCGTCTAAAAAGTCTTTCACACGATACAAATGTATTCCTTGCTTCTTACAACGATGTGTGACAATGAAGACTTCTTGCGTCCATTTGTTGTAATAATCGCGTTGAAACACATATTTAATGTGGGAAATGCGACATGATCGCCAATGTTAAATTTGTACTTCTTCTTCTTCTTCGGTTTCAATTTCAGTTTGTCGACATACATATACTTCCACACTTTTGATTCATTGTCTTTACGAATCTCGGCTGGAGCATATTTATTAGGAAGAGAACCATGAGGTCTATGGTTGTAATTGTACACCAAGTCTGGAAGAATGTCTAAGTAACGGTAAGTTTGATTATGTAGAAAATACCGATACATCATTCCCTTCAGAGTACGAATGACTCTTTCAGCAAAGTTGGCTTTGGTTTCATTCTTTGTGGTATAAGCATGAATTCCCTCTTTCTTCAAAAATGCTTTTACCCATCTGTTTTTAAATTCTGTTCCTTTATCAGACCTTAGAGTTCGCGGTCTTCGTCGTGTGTCATGAAAAATCTTTTGGAAAGCTTGTATGACGCTGGTATGTGATTTATTAGGTATTGGCTGTACCCAGACATATTGGAAAACACATCAATGACAATGAGTAAAAAGCGTATGTCATCATTATAGGGAGCTATGTTTCCCATATCAGCCAAGTCAATATCCCACATGTCATCAATGCCACGTGTAATGACACGTTGTCTTTTGAACCTGTATTTGACAGGTTGGAGTAAACTGAAAGCATCTTGATCTGTAACCATTTCTTCACTTGTGAATGTGTGACTGGTTGATTATGTTTTCGTAAGATGTGATACAGTTTGTAAGGACCAGCAAATGCTCCAGGCTGTCCAGGTTTGAAGTAAATATTGGTCAAGTAGTCTTTCCACGTCGACATGGTCACACCGAATGAAAACCACCTTCTCAACAGAACAGCTTTTATTTTATAACTCAACCAACATCACTTAACTAACATAGTAACTTAACTAACATGTATTTATAACTAACATGTATTTATAACTAACATATAATTTACAGATCAAGTATGGATACAATGGTATGAATCACTGGAGACATTGGTCTTCAATGAACATAACCAATGACTGAGTTCATCCAATGTTATAGCATCTACACCATATTTCTCACAACGTTGATTTGCATTATCTAACACTTTATCTAAATGAATGTAATATTTAGCTTCATTCCAATATGTATAAACACATGCAGTATGACAAGTATGTTCTGAACACTCTT
The DNA here is from genome assembly GCA_949752745.1 of Protula sp. h YS-2021. NCBI lineage: Eukaryota > Metazoa > Annelida > Polychaeta > Sabellida > Serpulidae > Protula > Protula sp. h YS-2021. The sequence continues at coordinate 67,993,122 of OX457030.1, forward strand.
CATGTTGACAAGCAGGACAGACTAAATAGGCAAACTTTTTTACAGCGGATAACATTTCTTCACAATAAGCTTTTTGCACAATATATTGTCTCAGTGTCATGTCCGCCATTATGCAGTCTTGTGAGTCTTGAATCAATGCAGCACAAGTCTGTCAGGTTTAGCAAGTTATGCTGCTCCGGCAATGTAGCACAAGTCTGTCAGGTTATGCTGCTCCGGCAATGCAAGTCTGTCAAGTTCAGCAAGTTTTTTTCCAGTTGCTGTTCACTTAACACACTTCTCCATGTTCACACGTCTGCACATCAAGTCTCACACAACAGTTCTAACAACTTTCCCATAATATTCTGACCAGGATATCCAGATTACACTTGTTTCACACCAGCTCCCCACCAATGATCATACGTTGCTTCAACTAAAGTTTTGTCTTTACATTCTTTCAACTTGTTGCGAAACAATACACACTGATTCCATTTGACTTGTAAAACATCTTGCATTTTGCTTCTCTTCACTGTATGCCATAACGAACATGGCTTTATCACTTTAGCAATACGTTTTGCTTCATATCCATTTCTACATGAAGCAATGGCTGAAGCAATATCTTGACGGTGATGAAACACTGCTTTCTCATATTGATACAACGCTTCACTTGAGTTGAACACATGTCCATACTTTTCAAGTCGTGTTGGAAACATGTTTGAAAGAACGTCCTTATGACCGCTGAATAGCACAAGATTCTCCATGTTGACTTTGTTTCTGTTGTTTTATTCTGACATGTCGGTTTCTTCCTGTAATAATATATCTTTTAATATAGTTGCTGCCTCTTCTATCATGTTCTTTCTTTGTTTACGTTGAAACCACTCACATAAAACTAAATTTGCTAGTAAGAAAAACATTGTTATCAATTCACTATGTTGTTACAAAGATGATTAAAAGGTTCTCTTACCTGATAAAGCTGCTCGGTTTCCTCTTCTTCTTTACAACAATCTCTCAAATGATCCACTACGGTGAAATATACTTCAACATCAGTACGAGCAGAATAAAGTGCAGAATCAAAGTCAAAGTCAGGATCTTCTTCTATTCCAATTTTATGACATTCTCCAAGAAATCTTGAATGCAGTTCAATCACATCAAGACTATGATGTACAACATCCCAAAAAGCATCCAAATGATAAAGTTGATAGTCTGGAGTGCCATAGCAAGCAAGTTTAGCAATCATCAAGTCAATATAAGCATTTTTAAAACATGTATCTATCTTGATTCAGTGTGTCTTGTGTGTTTTTACTTTGCTTCACTGACTTTAAGTACTCCACACTTGCCGCAGAAGTTGTTTGGTTCACACAACTTGCAATTATACTTGTGGCAGTGGCAATGATAATCTTCCACATATCCACAAGCACCGCAATAGTCGCAGGTAAGTCCAAGTTGATTTTGCACGTTCATGTTCTCCAACTGAACTTCAGTCAACCTTTTCTTGGATAGCTTTGACACCTTCATCCGACCATCCTTTTGCAGCTTGATGATTGTTTTCTAGTCATGACATTCCTCACATGGTGATAGGGCTGAGTTGATGTTGTCCAACTCCTGAAGCAGTGTCTCCCATTCACCATCATTCATGTTGATGTGATGTGTGTATTCTTTCCCTTCAAACCGTGACGTGCGCACAAAATTCACATAACGCATATCCAAGTATGAAATGACTTCAAGCCACTTCGTTTGCGTTAAGTATAGTTTGAAGCCAATGTCGCGTAAATTTTTCAAGCTCTGGCACACAATCTTCCACAAAGATGGTGAATAAGCACACCATCTCTCTCCACGTGTGATGCGTAGAAATGGCCCATATTCTCCATACTCCACAGTAATGGTTAAGTTAGCACTAATTTTAAAGCTGCTGCTGCGCTGCGTTGCGTTGCTTGTCTTGTTCTCCATGGCTGCAACAATGTATTGATGATCCACTCCCTCCAACTGTCTGCTGAGAAATGACTTCACTCTGCTGAGTCCACTCCCTTTTATACCCAACTGTCTGATGAATCAGCTCCCTTTTCAAAGAACTTGCAAACGTTTGAATTCACTTCAACTCGTCCATGGTTGAACCGAACAAGGTCTGATACATTATTTGGAACATCATCATCATAATGTAGAATAATTCTAGTAGCTACAACTAACATGAGGTCAGTTGCCCAAATTGTATTCGCGTTGATAAATGCTAAATCAATGTTGTAAGTTGATAGTAAATGCAGTTCTTCACATTCATGTAGAAACGAGCTGATGAAACGATCTCTTGGAATAGCCTTTCCCACAGCTTCCCAATGCATATGCAAATTCTTCACTTGCAGCATCCAATCCGATTCAAAAGCAGGAAGCTTTGAAAACACATAGTCAATATAGTTCACTTTGAAGACGTCATCCATAGTCATACATCTGTCAAGAAGTAATGCCGACATTGTGAAGTCTTTTCTCGTCACTCTTCCTTTTATAAAACTTAGATGGTATCTGGTGTGTAACTTGTTCAAACTTATTCAATACTCATGCTTTTATGCTACTTCCATGTAATCAGAGAAATGACTTCACTCTGCTGAGTTCACTCCCTTTTATACCAAACTGGTTGCTGAGTCAAGCTTTTCAAACTTCTTGCAAACGTTTGAATTCACTTCAACTCGTCCATGGTTGAATCGAACAAGGTCTGATACATTCGTCGTCAATGGAACATCATCATCATAAAGTAAAATGATTCTTGCAGCTACAACTAACATGAGCTCAACTGCCCAAATTGTATTCGCGTTGATAAATGCTGAATCAATGTCATAAGTTGATATGATAAATGTTAAATCAATGTTATAAGTTGATAGTATATGTAGATCTTCACAGTCACGTAGAAACGAGTCGATGAAATCACTTGGAATAGTCTTTCCGACAGCTTCCCAATGCAGATGTAAATTCTTCACTTGCTGCATCCAATCCCATTCAAAAGTAGGAAGCTTTGAAAACACATAGTTAGTATAATTCACTTTGAAGACGTCGTCCATAGTCATACATCTGTCAAGAAGTAATGCTGACATTGTGAAGTCTTTTCTCGTCACACAATGTATTACTAGTTGACTAGTTGACATGTTTCACTCATGCTTTTATACTACTTCCATGTAATCAAAATATGGTGTGTAACTTTGTTCAAAAATTGCTGACTCAGCAGAATTTTACTTATGTATATGAATATCTCACTTACAGTTGTACTGCTGAGTTCAGAATCGTCTGAAACGGATAAATATGCAAAATTCACAATTTCGAGGGGGGGGGGGGGTGGTCGACCCAAAAAATGAAAAATGTTCAGAATCGTCTGAAACGGATAACTATGCAAAAATCACAATTTCGAGGGGGGGGGGGGGTGGTCGACCCAAAAAATGAAAAATGTTCAGAATCGTCTGAAACGGATAAATATGCAAAAATCACAATTTCGAGGGGGGGGGGGGGTGGTCGACTCAAAAAATGAAAAATGTTCAGAATCGTCTGAAACGGATAACTATGCAAAAATCACAATTTCGAGGGGGGGGGGGTGGTCGACCCAAAAAATGAAAAATGTTCAGAATCGTCTGAAACGGATAAAAATGCAAAAATCACAATTTCGAGGGGGGGGGGGGGGTTGGTCGACCGAAAAAATGAAAAAGGTTCAGAATCGTCTGAAACGGATAAATATGCAAAAATCACAATTTCGAGGGGGGGGGGGGGTGGTCGACCGAAAAAATGAAAAATGTTCAGAATCGTCTGAAACGGATAAATATGCAAAAATCACAATTTCGAGGGGGGGGGGGGGGTGGTCGACCCAAAAAATGAAAAATGTTCAGAATCGTCTGAAACGGATAAATATACAAAAATCACAATTTCGAGGGGGGGGGGGGGGGTGGTCGACCCAAAAAATAAAAAAATGTTCAGAATCGTCTGAAACGGATAAATATGCAAAAATCACAATTTCGAGGGGGGGGGGGTGGTCGACTCAAAAAATGAAAAATGTTCAGAATCGTCTGAAACGGATAACTATGCAAAAATCACAATTTCGAGGGGGGGTCGGTCGACTCTAGAAATGAAAAATGTTCAGAATCGTCTGAAACGGATAACTATGCAAAAATCACAATTTCGAGGGGGGGGGGGGGTGGTCGACCCAAAAAATGAAAAATGTTCAGAATCGTCTGAAACGGATAACTATGCAAAAATCACAATTTCGAGGGGGGAGGTCGACCTTTTTAGGGTCTGTTGCCATGGTTACACTGATTGACAGGTGGAGTTCGTTGGCTTCATGATGATTGACTCGGCCAACACTATCAAGCAACTTTCGCTCCAGACTTTCGCTCCAGACTATCGCTCCAGACAGTATGACGTCATCATGACGTCATTATAACCTCATGGATGGCCGCGCCTATCCTAACGCTTATCATGACTTCCGCTCCAGACAACACTTCCGCTCCAGACACCACTTCCGCTCCAGACAACACTTCCGGTCCAGACAACACTTCCGGTCCAGACATGATGACGTCACTTCCAGACAGTATGACGTCATCAAGTGGCGTGAAACCCCCAAGTGGCGTGAAACCCCCAAGTGGCGTGAAACCCCCCTTTTCACCCTACTCATAACCCATATGGTTTCACAGCTTATGAAGAGTTCACTTTTACACACTAACCTGTTAGTAACTTTGCTTTGTGCCTATTTCACACATTCTACGCTTTACATTGCGATAACATGTCTTCATGATTCCCAGTTGGTATGCACAGCCTCAGCCGCCTCCTGGTTAGCTTCGGCCGTCGTTAAGTTGCACTCTGACTAGTCTCTGAGAACTTTTCTAAGATTTCTAAGATTACCTCTAGAAATGTATTCATTGATAAATTGTCAACAGGTTTGCCTCAAAGCTGTGAATCTTCGTTCTGCGAAATTCAATAAGTATTGATTTTAATAAATATATATTACTACAGTGAATAAATAGATATAGATGTACTGATTTCGAAAAGATTCGGTTGTTGAACAAGATTCAACATCAACAAACCAGCTTTAACATGTGAAGTTGAAAGGTGTATTTTTTAAAAACATATAAAACATGACTTTGATGTGTTTCAGTGCATTTTAGCTGGAATTATGTCATGGTAAATACAATTTTAACTTCAACTCACGTCATTTAAGAGGGACAACATTTAATGAATATTCTGCAATCTTGGCGGTTTTGAAAAGTAAAATGTTGATAAATCAAAGCACGTTTGTGAATATGGATATTTAAAAATCAAGAATGGTGCTGAATACCAAGACTATTCAAAGTATTCAAAGGCGATAACTGTGGGAGGGTGGGGATCGGGGTCATTTTTTAAATTCAGAATGCATTTTGTCATGTATTGGTGTCATAAAATGAATTACATATTCCATTCAATACTTCAAAAATGAACTCCTTCTTTTTGCTCATCAAAAAAAGTTTTTCGAATTACGCTGAATTTTAAGATTGCTCAAAATGAGCAGTAAGTGAGATCCAAAGGACTGTCACAACAAAAGACTGGAGCGTATTAGCAATGATAAGGGGACCGGGGAGAATACGGGGGAGTCATTATTTCATTTAGAATGTATTTTGTCATGAGTTAATAAACTCATGTTTTTTTCCATAAATTCCAGTTTTTTTTATAAATCTAATAATATATTCATTTCATATTATTTATATAAATTCCTTTCTTAATATATGTTTAATGCTTTTTATACAGATTCCATGTCATTTCTAAAACTTTCATGCATTTTGTTTTATAAATGTTAAGCTTTTTGTTACTAATTTTGTGATGTTTGTGTGTTTGTTTATGTGTTTGTTTGTTTCTTTGTAGGCTTTTATTCTCTATTGAAATGATATGATATGATCTCAGATCTGTCCAAAATAGTACATGACGTGCAAGTATCGTTGTTTAATCAGCAACGGGAGCGCAATTTTATATCACATGACATATTCTAGCCAATATAAGTGCGCGTGTAATATTCGATTCTGCTTAGTACACTTTCGCTCCGATATTTGATACTCTTTCAGCCCCCTTTTATATACTATCAAAACAGGAGTATTGAAGAGCTCCCCGCCCTGGAACTCATGCAGTTGAACAGAGGAAATAACGGGTGGAGAGGAATCAGGGTTTGATTTCGGAGAGAGGGCATGAGACATGACCGTCACATCCAAGGAAGGCAGTAGGTACGCAAATTACCCATTCCCGACACGGGGAGGTAGTGACGAAAAATAACAATACTCGACTCTTTCGAGGCTACGTAATTGAAATGAGCACAATTTAAATCCCTTAGCAAGATCTATTAGAGGGCAAGTCTGGTGCTAGCAGCCGTGGTAATTCCAGCTCCAATAGCGTATATTAAAGTAGCTGCAGCTGAAAAGCTTGTAGTTGGATCTCAGGCGATCGTCATTATGGTTCTGTTTAAACAGGTACTGCGAAATATTTATTAGGCCAGAGTCTCGTTCGTTATCGCAATTAACCAGACAAATCACTCCACCAACTATGAACGGCCATACACCACCATAGAGAAAGAGCTCTCAATTCTTCAATCCTTGTCGGGTGAGTTTTCCCGTGTTGAGTCAAATTAGGCCACAGGCTCCCCTGAGCTTCACCTGAGCTCGAGGCTATCAGACATTTCCCGTTGAAACGGGGTGGGACCGTGACTACGATAATGAACGCAATTGACAGCTGTTGCCTATAGAATCGCTACCGCGTATTCTCACATCGATAGACAGGGAAAGGCTTTCCAGACAAATCAATCTGCTGTTGCTGGGGCATTTGCCCAAAGCCCAAACAACGAAGAGTTCCCGATGCCGCATCGACTGTCTTATCTAAGGAATAACCAACTTGACACCTTTTCTGCCACATGACTCACTTCCATTCATTTTCTCGCTTCTCTCTTTTCTAGTAGATTAAGTCCAGTCTCTCGAATTATTGAGGTCTGTAATGTAGGTACTCATTTCCACTTATAACAATATATATATATATATATATATATATATATATATATATATATATATATATATATATATATATATATATATTGTTTTATAGATGTTAATTTTATTTTACTAATTTTGTGATGTTCTTACAAATTACATGCTGTGTCAGAGCTTCCATGTTTTTTGTATCTTCTTTGTGTGTTTTTTTTAGGTGTTTGTTTGTGCGTTTGTATGCTTTTATTCTCTCTTGAAAAGACGTGATTTGATCTCAGATCTGTCCAAACTAGTACATGACGTGCAAGTATCGCTGTTTAATCAGCAAATGGGGCGCAATTCCATATCACATGACATATTCTAGCCAATATAAGTGCGAGATTAACATTCGATTCTAGTTTGCTTAATCTGTCAATTCTTGCGGTGTGTGGCTGGGTGAATTTTCCCGTGTTGAGTCAAATTAAGCCACAGGCTCACCTGCAATCCACAGCTGTTGCCGATAGAATCGCTACCGCGTATTCTCACCCCCGACAGACAGGGAAAGGCTTTCCAGACAAATCAATCTCGTGTTGCTGGGGCATTTGCTCACAGTCCAAACAACGAAGAGTTCTCGTCGCCACATCGACTGTCTTATCTAAGGAATAACCAACTTGACACCTTTTCTGCCACATATATATAATAAAATATAATACTGAAGGGGACGGTTATATACAAGAGGAAAAACATGATAAAGGAGACATAATGCGCATTCAAAATTCCCCAATTAAGGGAGACGTCGCCTGAAGTTGCATGCGATGCTTGAATGTAAATAACATTATTATTATTACTGATTTATTACTTTACTTACTTTCATTTTTTCGCTTCTGTCATTTCTAGTACATAGTTATTTTAGTTTGCAGAAGGTAAACTTCCGGTTCTCACCTTGTGCTGCGCTTATACGGCTTTATTTCTGCCGTACAGAGGCGTATGTTTGTATATAGTGTTGTGTTCACTAAAAAGTACCGTAAGGATTATGCAAGGCTATCTCTAAATTCGAACTAGTTTCAACCGGATCGAAGGGACCCACCGTGCAATTGTAGTACAAGGCTATAGCAAACTGGACTGTAGTGAACTCGAGACAACGGATATTTTTGTAAATAGTATATAAAGTGTAGTCTCTCCAATCATTGAGATTGGTATAGGACCAAAATAAACATGAAAAATCTATATTCAAATTTATATTACTTTTATTGCCAGTGCTGTGTGTGTGTGTTTTTTTGTAATAAATGTTGCCAATAACAGCAACATTTATAAATAATCTGATTGGTTGAGGCATTTCAGCTGAATTATACATTTCCCTCCTTTTTTCGTTAAAATTGAAACTGCAAACTATTTTGGAGTTCTTTTACTCGTTGCTACAGCTATGAATATATTTTAATAAAACTGTTTGGGTGTAGAAATCAATGCCTGCATGTAAAATGGGGAATCGTCAAACAATAAGTAAAATGTGCAATTTAGTAAGGGACAGAACATTTCATGAAGGGAACCGATCAGAAGGTTACGGTATCATTTATGCACATTCTTAATGACAGATTTATCGAGCAATTTGGTTGAGCAACAAAACGTTAATTTGACGGATTTTTAAAACAAGCATTTACCTCAAGTGTATATCACGGTGTCGGCATGGTGGGGTGATAGCTCTGTGCAGCAATACCAGCACTATCGAGCACGTCTCGGGTGAAAGAGGCTGCTTCGGGACACGTTGGGCTTAGAAATTAAAGCAACAACAAGCGTCTACTAGCTCTATAGAGCAGCACTTGCAGGGTCGCCCGCGTCTCGAGTGAAAGAGACTACTTACGAGACACAGTGGGCTTTGGAAATCAATACTCCACTGGCGTCTGCTGCACTGTCAGTGTACGTGAAGTGTTGCGTGGCTGTCTTGGGGATAAACGATGTATGCAAGGGTTTGGGCGGTGAGGTTCTAGCTCTATGCAATACTACTGGTAGGGTCGAGGACGTCTCGGGTGAAAGAGGCTACTTACGGAACACACTGGGTTTTGAAACTCAGTCATCAGAAGGCGTCTACTGCACTTGCAGTGAATATGTAACGTTTTACGAGGCCAACCGGTGGTTAAACATGGTTGGAGTTGACACTATGTAGCGGCATTATTAGAGTATTTCACATTTATCACATATATCTCGATATATGAGTAATTGCGTAACGGCTCGCAATGTTTTTGCAGTACCTGGACCTAGCTTTTACCTTTAACGTGGGTCATCTAATCAGTGATTGTGCTTAACGTCGGCACGAGGCCGGTGTAATTTTAGTCGGGCCGACAAGATTTCGCGACCTTTTGTAGTACCATATCTCTTACTGTGCACTGCCCCATTAATCTTGCAATGAATAATTTTGCAACAACCTATAAGATATAGTTTTATCTCTCCACTTGAACAACTTTGCAACACACCATGGCTCATGTTTATCTCAACAATTCGAAACACAGCACTAAACCAAGTAAGAAATTATGCTTCGGTTTTCATAAATGTAGACAAGTTTTTCGTTGGACCGACAAGTTTTTGGGTTTGTCGGCCCGGCTTTACCTAAAGCGCGATCACTGCATCTAATACATTGTGCTATGATCTCGGTGGAGGGATTTGGTTAAGGTAAAAAAAAACTGTTTCGATAAATCTGTTTGTATCTGCCACCTTCCAGATAAGGATAAAAAACATAAAGTAAGATCTGTTTGTAGTGGCCAACTTTAAGTTTCGAATAACAAGACGTGCAGTAAAACCTGTCTGTTTTGACTCCCTTCCAGACCCGGATAAACAAAATACATACAGTAAAACTGCTGTAATGGACGGGACAAAAAAGCCTTAAAACCTGTATTAGCGACCACCATCTGGAATCGGACAAAAAGAGGTTCAGTAAAACCTCTTTAGTGACCAGCTTCTAGACCTAGATAAGGCACCTAAATCTAAAATTGTATAAAAAAAGATTGAAATACCCACGATTCAAGTTACGTACCCCCATGAAACATTAGATAAAGGTGATACACAACCCGACTACTGGGCACATGGGATTCATTTATATAAGGTAAAATTTCATATTATTCTGAAAATAGTATACAGTTTTTCAAATAAAACTTGTCGGGGGAAATAGAAAAATGGAAAATGCTTACCAGTGAATTATGGTTTTAGTCGGGTAGACATTTGTTTTTGTTTACAATAACAAAAAGATTAATAGGTGACGATTGAAAGTGTGCAATATAAGCCTGCCCTCTTATGTTTTGTTTGCACTGGCCGCTCTAGCTTGTTATATCGGCAAACCTGCCAATCGTGAGATTTCCGTACAGCTTGTTTAAACGCCTTAAAACGCTGGAATCCAGTTTTTAACTGTAGCTGCTGAATTTTGATAGGCAATTGAGCCTGTCGGAATGTCTGTTCAGAACACTCGGGTAATGTTTTGCCTGAGTTCGATTTTGAATTCTGCAGCCAGTTTGAGTTATTTGAGTTAATACGGGAACATGGCCGCCTAAAGGATTTGTAAACGCCACTGTTGTCACATTGTTTGACCGAATCTGGATGCATTTGTTTGCCAAATCGTTTTTAAATGTTTGGAAAGTTAACCGCTAAACATTCCAGATAATTAATTGATTTTTGTTTCACTACATCTGTCCATGGCCCAGCAGCCTCTTTATCATCACAGGCTCCTCCCAAATCTAAGTCGGAGGCATCAGTGTATACCTGTTTGTCAATGACTTTTTTAACCTCTGGTCGACCGTTCTAAGAACGCAATGCTGACGTCACCATAGCCCACCATTCTAAGGTCTTTATGCTAGGTTATCAGACCAAGATTTCCTTGTAGACAGTAAGCGATACAGGTCAGGCAGTAACAGTTTTGTAGGGGTAATGGTTTTTGTATATGCAATACAGTGTCCACAAATACGGGCGAGTAGGTGGGCCTGGGGCGTTCGCTACTTGCAGATATTTTTGTGAAGATTTTAGTTGTCAGATGGAAATTTTTCGGGTTTGCGCCTTCGGTGCTTGCAAAATAACACATACTTTTTGAAACGTCATTGTAGTTTTGTATGTAAAAATCTCGTGTTTACATATGAAGCCTACAGCTATAAAACAGTTTTCTTAACACAGTCACCTTGAAGCTTCAGTGAAATTTGGTAAAGACAATAGCATAAGATATGAAGGTGTTTTACTGCTAAGAAAGTTTTCGTTGATCCTTTATGACACCACTCCAGTTTATCTATTGGAAGACCGCACGTTTTGTAGAATTATTGTAAGGTAATTGCTAAATTTGAATATGGTAATATTTGCAGACAGGTGATAAAGTGTGGCATCCCTTTGTACCGGCCATAAAAAACTGTGTGGCCGTCAACTTTGATCTTGTATCATTGGAAAGCTCTGTACCTGTAGATGTGCCTTTAATATTTTTGAGCAGATTATGAGCAATTTGCCCAAGCAATTTCCGAAAATATCCGACATTTCCGGATTGTAGACAAGAAGCCCGAATGAAATGCAATCAAGAAGGGCTATTTTTGTGCATGTGACCTGTGCTTTTTATGGCATTTTGTGTCATCAGTTTCAATTTTTAGTATCACTATTTTGACTTTATATATGAATATGCACACATAAACGAGTACATATTTGTTAATGTAAATCTTTGGTTGTAGGACAGATATTCTCTTATTCATCCTAACTTTTAAACGGAAATGGAATCTGGGTTATAGTCCTTGGGCAGTCTTGTTTTCATTTTACCGGAAAAAGGTGAAAGAAACGGCTGGATAAACAAGAGCTGCGCAAATGGTAAGATGTTTTGTCATCATATTAGTAGGGATCTTCGGTAGAAGTATGGAATTTAGATTTAGAATTTTTGCGGTAGTTTACATGGAACCATTATTGGTTTTGGCCAAAAACTTATTTTATTCGGATAAACCGATGTTTCGGATAAACCGTGTTCGGATAAACTAGCATTTATTGTGCTTCTTACTTTGTGCAATGTTTACATACTGGCAATGTAGAACGTGCAGGTTTTAGTTTGATCGATAATTTTTATATTTGAGCACATTAAACTTAGGCGACATTAGTGATGAACAATGTATTCCCCCCTGGCTGGGGGTTTGTCCTCTGTAATGCCTATGTTTATGTTCATTTTTTTCTAGCTTTTCACAATTTTCTTCACTGCAGCTACACCGACTGTTTTTTTAATTAATACTGCTGTCACCGTTTGCATGTTTTATTATTCCATGCTAAACATTAAATTTATTTGCAGGTCATAGCTGCACAGAGCTATCACCCCACCATGCCGACACCGTGATACACCCTTGAGCTAAATGCTTGTTATAAAAGTCGGTCAAATTAACGTTTTGTTGCTCAACCAAATTGCTTTAGAATGTGTGTAAATGGTAGGATATTGGCTTTTATGTCGGTCATTTTTAACAGCTTTTTAGTTCTTCTTCGTACAGACCGACAGAGCAGCCGACACAGCAGTCGGCTTTTATGTCGGTAGGCTGTCGGCGTTTCTCTCGGCTTTTATGTGGGTCATATTTTTAACAGTGGTTTTTTTATTTAGTTCACCTCCCTCTTTTCTCTATCAACCCAAAATGCCGACACAGTGATATACCCTTGAGCTAAATATTTGGTTTAAAAATCAAATTAAGGTTTTATTGCTCAACCAAATTGCTCGACAAATCCGCCATTTAGAATGTGTATAAATGACAGCGAAACCTTCTGTTCAGTTCCCTTCATAAAATGTTCTATCCCTTAATAAATTGCATGTTTTACTTATTGTTTGACGATTCCCCATTTTTAAGTATTTTTTACACACTAGAAAAGACCCTTATGGATTCAACTCTGGGTTCGGCCAAAATTCTAAAAAAAACTAACATACTTCAATTGCTTTGATGTGTTATTTTTGTTGAAAGCTTTTACATAGAATGTTTATGAACTTGCTTGGTGGTTCATAATGATATAATTCACATGTTGCTACTTAAGTCTCTTGGTCTCCTACCTTCTTGAAATTATTCCCGTTTTTCAAAACGAGACTAAATAAATTAAACCCCCTTTTTGCCTTATAACGGAATCTACTTTCTCACAAACATATTTTCCTAAAAGCTTTTATGTCAGTAATTGCTATGAATGATAGAAATTATAAGAGGATTCAAAATACATGGGTAGAAATGATAAAGATATCATTGGTGATTCACAACTCGTTCGTTTCAAAGATACAACTACACATGAGAATTCCAAATACAGTGGTATAAATGATAGAAATATACGTTGGGATTCCAGCTACGTTGGAATAAATTATGGAAATATAAGTTGGGATTCGAAATAGACTGGTATAAATGACAGACATATACGTGTGAATTCAAACCACGTAGATGTCAATGATAGAAATATGCGTTGGAATTCACTATACGTTGATATAAATGATATAAATATACGTGTTGATTTACAATTCGTTGGTATAAATGATAGAAATAGGGAATCAAAATATTTTGATAGAAATATACGTTGGGATCCAAAATACGCCGGTATAAATAATGGAATATGTACGTGGGAATTTAAAATAAGTTGGTATAAATTGATAGAAATGTACGTTGGTATTCAACATACGTTGATATAAATGATAGATATATACGTGGGAATTCACCATATGTCAACATAACTGATAACAAAGTATGTAGGATTTCAAAATATTAACATGGAAATTGGTAGAAATATACGTAGGAATCCCAAATACGTTGGTATGACAGATAGAAATATACGTGATGATTCAAAATGCGTTGCCGTAAATGATAGGAATGTATATAGAGATTCAAAATACCGTATGAGATATAATAGAAATATAATTGCGGATTCATAATGCCTTGGTTTAAAGAACAGAAATATAAGCGAGGATTACTATAATACATTGGTTGATCAATGAACGGATGGATTGTAATGATTCGATTCAAAGCATAATGTTTTTTTTCTCCAGACGGCTCCATAGTGAGCGAATTTAATGAAATGACTGGTTTTACACACAAACACAAACTCACACACACAAACACATACATACAGAGTGGCCGACAGAGTGGCCTGTCGGCTGTTCTGTCGGCTGTTCTGTCGGCTGTTCTGTCGGCTGTTCTGTGGGCTGTTCTGTGGGCTGTTCTGTCGGCTATTCTGTCGGCTATTCTGTCGGCTATTCTGTCGGCTATTCTGTCGGCTATTCTGTCGGCTATTCTGTCGGCTATTCTGTCGGCTATTCTGTCTATTCTGTGGGCTATTCTGTGGGCTATTCTGTGGGCTATTCTGTGGGCTATTCTGTCGGCTATTCTGTCGGCTATTCTGTCGGCTATTGATTTGAACGTAAATCATTACAATCCGTAGTTTATTGAAGACTGAGGCGAAAAAGCCTGTCAGTTTCTCTTTCAGCTTTCAAAAAATGACCGACAGCTTGTCAGCTTCTCTGTCGGTTTTGGAGTTTGTACTTTGTGTGCATGCTCTGTCGTCTGCTCTGCCTGCAGACAATGTAATGAAACACGACATTTAAGTCACACCTTTGTGACATGCTATAGTTTAAACCTTTTTGGGGCAGAGAAATGTCTGAATAAAACTTTTCTAGAGAACAGCTCTCATCAGATTGTCTTAAATACTAGAATAAAAATACTAGAGTTGCTAAAAAGGAAACAATAGAAGCTGTAAGAATTATTCTTGATTATCTTCTAATTCAAGCCAAGTTGTAAATGTAATAATGCCAATGAAGAGGTTTATTTCTACCGTTTCTTAAAATATGTAAAACATACAGTAACAATTGAAAAGACGTAATATCATAAGGTGCACAGAAAACAAAATAAAAGATTAGAGACTTTAGACTGCGTCAGTTTGAAAAAGAAAACAGGAAAAGGTTTAAAATTATATATATATATATATATATATATATATATATATATATATATAGTAATACTTTACAGCAGAAAAAGATTAGAGACTTTAGACTGCGTCAGTTTAAAAAAGAAAACAGGAAAAGGTTTAAAATTATACACACACACAAATATATATATATATATATATATATATATATATATATATATATATATATATATATATATATATATATATATATATATATATATATATATATATATATAATGTGCCTAATCTTAATTGAGTAGTACATATTAATAGTCCATGAAACTCTTGTGAAATAATTTACAGCAAAAAAAAAATTGTTGCTTGTCATACAATGTATACTTTGGTACTAGCAACTTACCCCTTAAGGAAATAAAAGCAAAGTGTTAAAAACAAACATGTGAATCGTACCAAATTCACAAATATTTGGATCAAACGCTTAAGTGTGTATGTGTACTGTACCATGCTTTTTACATAAGTTCCATGCTTTTTTTAATCCATGCTTTTTACATACATTCGATGCCATTTCTCTCTTTCTCACGCTGTTTTTATAAACTCCATGTTTCTGTCATAAATTCAAGGTTTTTTTTTATAAATTTAATATAATATACATTTCATACTATTTGTATTAATTCCATTTATAATATAAATTTAATGTTTTTATATAAATTCCATGTCATTTCTAAAACTAATGCATTTCGTTTCATAAATGTTAAGGTCTTTTACTAATTTTGTGATGTTCTCATAAATTACATGCTGTGTCAGAACTTCCATGCCTTTTATATTTTCTTTGTGTGTTTGTTTATGTGTTTGCTTGTTTGTTTGTTTGTATGCCTTTAAGGTTAGCCTGTCTCTTAATCTGTCAATCTTTGCTGTGCCCGGGCCAAATCTTTCCCTGTGTTGAGTCAAATTAAGCCACAGGTTCACCTGAGCTTTACCTGAGCTCGAGGCTATCAGATATTTCCTGCTTGAAACCGGATGGGACCGCGACTACTTAAAAACCCGGATGGGACCGCGACTACGATGATGAACACAATCCACAGCTGTTGCCGATAGAATCGCTACCGCGTATTCTAACCACGATAGACAGGAAAAGGCTTTCCAGACAAACCAATCTCGTGTTGGTGGGGCATTTGCCCACAGTCCAAACAACGAAGAGTTTCCGTTGCCACATCGACTGTCTTATCTAAGGAATAACCAACTTGACTCACTTTCTTTGATTTTCTCGCTTCTCTCATTTTTAGTAGATTAAGTCCAGTCTCTCAAATTACTGAGGCTTGTAGTGCAGGTACTCATTTCCACTTATAGCAATATATATATTTTGTTATATACAAGAGGAAAAAAACATGCTAAGGGAGACATAATGAGTATTCAAAATTCCCCATTTAAGGGAGACGTTAAGTTGCATGCGATGCTTGAATGTAAATAACATTTATTATTGATTTATTATTTTACTTACTGTCATTTTATCGCTTCTGTCATTCCCAATACATAGTTATGTTAGTTCGCAGAAGGTAAAATTCCGGTTTTCACCTTGAGCTGCACTTACACGGCTTTATTTCTGCAGCACAGAGGCGTGTGCTTGTATATAATGTTGTGATCATTAAGTACCATAAGGATTATGCAAGGATATCTCTAAATCCAGACTAGTTTCAACCGGATCGGAGCGACCCACCTTGCAATTGCAGAACATAGCAAATTGGTCTGTAGTGAACTCGAGAAAACGGACAGTTTTGTAAATAGTAGATAAAGTCCGGTCTCTCGAATCATTGAGATTTTTAATGCAGGTAACCACTTCTAAACATAGCAATATATATATATATATATATATATATATATATATATATATATATATATATATATATATATATATATATATATATATATATATATTAGTTTATTTTATGTTAATTTAGACTTAATTTTTTCATCCGTTCAAGACAGAATTTGATGCAAACATTGGGTCGGCAGTTTTTCTATCGCCCTAAAACACCATCTGGACGACAGGTGAAAAAAATCGACCCATTGAACGAAACGCATGTATATATATATATAGATCTGCAACCAGCAATAGGGGTACCAAGCCTTATATATAGCACTTAGGGAGAGCATTTGGAATAAATAAAATATGATTTTAGCTTGTAATCAAGTGGCAACACACAAATTTAATTTTAAAACAAAAAATATTATATTCACTATGCTATAGAATCATTCGTTTTTTGTTTACTGTGAAGTTTCATAACGTTTAAATACGCTAAGAATTAAGGAGACCTACTTTTGGTCTCCTTAAACTTTTGGTATCTCTAATACAGTGGGCTTTAGCAAAAATGGTCCCCGTATTGCTGAAATGACACTTTTATATATATATATATATATATATATATATATATATATATATATATATATATATATATATATATATATATATATATATATATATACACATATATATATATATATATATACAATTTCATACTGAAGGGAACCAAAATGAAAATGAAAACACATATATTTTTGTATATGTGTGTCAGCTCTAGGGTGCCGAAATTTTGCCAATAACAGAGCAACATTTATAAATAATCTGTTTGGTCGAGAGACTTCAGCTGAATTAAACATTCCTTAAAATTGAAACTGCAACTATTTTGGAGTTCTTTTATTCGATCCTACAGCTATCAATATATTTCAATAAAAATGTGTAACAATCAATGCCTGCATGTAAACGTTGTTGTAAAATATACTTTAAAATGAGGAATCGTCAAAAAAATAAGTAAAATATGCAATTCAGTAAGGAACAGAACATTTCATGAAGGGAACCGAACAGAAGGTTTATACACATTCTAAATGACAGATTTATCGAGCAATTTGGTTGAGCAATAAAATGTCAATTTCACTGACTTTTAAAACAAATATTTACCTCAAGTGTATATCATGGTGTCGGCATGGTGGGGTGATAGCTCTGTGCAGCAATACCACCACTATCGAACATGTCTTGGGTAAAAGAGGCGGCTTCCGGGACATGTTTGGCTTGGAAAGTAAAGCAACAACAAGCATCTACTAGCTCTATCGAGCAGCAATTGCAGGGTCGCACGCCCGCAGCCGAAGAAACGCAAAAGAATCTTAAAACTAGAGTGGTGTCGTAAAGGACCAACGAAAACTTTCTTAGCAGTAAAACACGTTATATCTTATGCTATTGTCTTATTCACTGAAGCTTCAAGGTGACTGTGTTCAGAAAACTGTATTATAGCTGAAGGCTTCGTATGTAAACGCGAGATTTTTACATACAAAACTACTGATGATGTTTCAAAAAGTATGCAAAAAATACGTGTGCATGTGAAACACTATAATGATCTCTCTTTTGGTCGTTCAGTGGTATATGTATACCCAAGCCTAGAATTGTGGACCTGAAGAGGGACATTCTTCGGTTATTAGCCAAAGGTACTGCTTCGTCTCGTATTATACAGGGGTCGTTCTCGGACTCGTCGAAACCGACGGAAAATTTTGAGTGGGGAAATTTCTGATATTTTCGAGTCGAAGACAACCACAGTTAAAGCATAAGAAGAACTGCAGCGTGTTAATTCGCAAGCGTAGAAGGCGCAAGCCCGAAAAATCTACATCTGACAACTAAAATCTTCACAACAATATCTCCAAGTAGCGAACCCACCAACCCTCCAAAATTGAAAAAAAAAATATTGCAGAATTCATTTGATCTCGAAGACTAGAAATTTTGGCTCAAAATCGACGGATTTCCGTCGATCGAGGGAAAAAAGCGACCCCTGATTATATCGCCCGTATTTATGTATTGCATGTACAAAAGCCACTGTCCCTAAAAAACTGCTTAAAAGGTGTCGCTTACTAGCCTCAAGGGAATCTTGGTCTGATACTCTTTCCCTCGGCAAACCTAGCATAAAGACCTTAGAATGGTGGGCTATGGTGGCGTCAGCATTGCGTTCCAGAGGTTAAAAAAGTCATTGACATTCAGGTATACACTGTCCCTCTGTAATGATAAAGAGGCTGCTCTGCCATGGACAGATGTAGTGAAACGAAAATCAATTAATTATTGGAAATTTTTAGCCGTGTTGTTAACTTTGCAAACATTTAAAAACGATTTGGCAAACAAATGCATCCAGATTCGGTTAAACAATGTGACAGCAGTGGCGTTTGTGAATCATTTAGGCTTCAATTTTTCCGAATTTACTCAAATAATTCAAACTGGCTGTAGAATTCAACATCGAACTCAGGCAAAAAAATTATCCGGTGTTTCTGAACAGGCGTTCAGACTGGTTCAATCGCCTGTCAAAATTCAGCACCTACAGTTGGAAACTGGATTCCAGCGTTTTCAGGCTTTCAAACAGGCCGTACGACAATCTCACGATTGACAGGTTTGCCAATATCTCAAGCTAGAGTGGCCAGAGCACACATTACATAAGAGTACAGGCTTATATTACACACTTTCAATCGATACCTATTAATTTTTATGTTTTTTTGTAAACAAAAACAGACGTCTACCCGACTAAAACCATAATTCACTGTTAAGCATTTCCATTTTTCTGTTTCTCCCCATAGGGCTGTCACAAAGATTTATTTGAACAAATGAAAACTATTTTCAGAAATATGAGAACATTTTACCTTATATAAATGAATCCCATGTGCCCAGTAGTTAAGCTGTGTATCACCTTTATCCAATGTTTGAAAGGGGTACGTAACTTAAACCGTGGGTATTTCAGTCCTTTCTCATACAATTTTAGATTTAGGTGCTTTATTTGGGTCTAGAATGTGTCACTAAAGAGGTTTTACTGAACGTCTTTTTGTCCGGTTCCAGATGGTGGTCGCTAAAACAAGTTTTACTGTACGGCCTTTTGGTCCCGGGCATTACAGCAGTTTTACTGTCTGTTTTTCGTTTATCCGAGTCTGGAGGGTAGTCAAAACAGGCAGATTTTACCGCACGTCTTGTTTTTCGCCACTGGAAGTTGGTCACTACAAACAGGTTTTATTTTATTTCTTTTATATTTTGATCTTGAAGGTGGCAGGTTCAAACAGGATTATCGAAACAGTTTTTTTTACCTGAACCAAACCCCTCCCTTCAGCTATCTAATGTAATCCTTAACATTTTAGCCAACGTTGTCTTAAAGGTTTGTGCACTAACTGTAATCATAGCCGTAATGTACACCTTGTCTTCGTACTTTCCTATCGGCCAAAAAGCACTAGAAAGACATTCTTCAAAATTTTGCCACATATGACCCACAATGTGTTAAATGCAGTTATCGGTAAAATAGGTAAAAAACGTGTCGGCCCGCCGGGCCGACTAACTCAAAAACTTGTCGACTCGACGAAAAACTTATCTGTCCGACATTTAAGAAAACCGAAGCATAATTTTTAACTTGATTTAGTGCTGTGTTTCAAATTGCTGAGATAAATAAACATATGGCATGGTGTGTTGCAAAGTTGTTCACGTGGAGTGATCTTATATGTTGTTGCAAAATTATTCATTACAAGGTTAATGGGGCTGCGCACAGCCCAATGACGTTCACCCAATGACGTCCGTTTATATTTGACAGAATCCTTCTTACATACCAAGCAACATTCCCACCAAGTTTCAAGTTTCCATAATGTTCAGCGGCTGAGAAATTTTACAAACAAGATTTTTATTTAATGACGTCATACGCCTCCCTTAATAATTGAACGTGCGTCAAAAGTTGATAAAACCGTCCAACTGACCCATCGAATATCCACATAAAATTGAAATAAATACGACTTTCCTTTACCGAGATGTTTTGCACACAAGAGCTCGTTCAAAATACATACTTACTTTACGTGATGACGTCATACGCCGCACTCGTTCGTTGTACTCGCGAAAAAAAATTTCAGAAAATCATTCAGACAACAATCCCACCAAGTTTTAACTTTTTCCAATTTTCAGCGACTGAGAAATTTTGCACACACGATTTTTGCATTACGATGCCATACGCATTCCCTAATAATGTAGCGTGCGTCAAAAGTTGATTGAACCGTTCGACCTACCCAAGGAATAAACAGACCAAATTTGAAATTGATCCTATTTTTCGTTCTCAAGATATCTTGCACACAACATTTTGTTCACAGCAGACTGACGCACATTGTACTGGGATCCGTTAACAAAAGGAATGGACGCTTTGGCTCAAACGGACTTGGCAAATCACAACAATTTTGTCAACCCACCAATGCTCCTGTTACTAAAAGTATTGGAGGTGATAAAACAGCAAAGCGCAGCTGCTACCATTATCGCACCAAAGTGGCCAGCCCAGCCATGGTTTCGTAGCAATTGCAGAAATTGTCCATAGCACCTCCATTACAATCACCAATTTCAATAATTTGGTGCAGGTGAATGAAAACCCAGAACCCTTGAAAATCGCAGGTGGATGTATTCTGGTGACTGAGTGGGCGAGAACACTAAATACGTTGGTCTAATAATTAAGTCTTGCCCCATCTACTCTACGCACGTATATCCTAGAAATCACTCGATTACGGGAGTTCTGTTTGTTACATGGGGTGCGTTTTCCACCTCAACATTCTTCTGGCATTGTCCCAAAATCCAAACTGCTGGGTACGACTACAGGCTGTGAAATTTGTTTATTTTTTCTACAGAATAGGTCAAGTTTCTCGAAAAGGGGCACTTGCAAATCACCTTTATCGGAATGAAAAAATGGCACTCACATAGATGGTTTTTCCGTAAACATTCTTCACGTTTCAGTTAAAATATTAGACTTTGTTGATGTTCTACTGGTGTACATCAAACGCACAGAAGACATCGTCCCTCGGACAGTAAGCCTGTGTTTTGGACAGTTAAGAAACTGTACAAGGCGATTTGTGTTCGTACCATGTGCTTATGTGCTTATATTCGTCTAAGACGCCACTTACTTGGCAGAATTAGACCTCAATATCTACTAGGCAAAATGTTTCCGCCATACGGACGCAACGACAGCAATTGAGACTGGTCTGGAAACCGAAAAGGCAAGGCGAATCGTGCGATGGGAGACCTCAAGTGTGCTTTTTGAACATTATGTACACGATAAGATACCGCAGAACTACTCGGATCAGATCCTTTTTTGTGATTACCATGTTTCCAGCAAACCCACCTTTACTCTGGATAACGTTTCGAGCCCAAAACCGAATGTTGGATTTTTTTCTCGAACACGGTAAGAAAGAGAGCCAATTTGACCTCATTTTCGACCTTAACCAACTATACGGCAATACCTAAGGTATAACTTCAGGCTATTTACGAAACCCGAAGTTGTCTTTTTTCTCGAAAACAGTAAGAAATAGAACAATTTTGACCTTATTTAGCACCTCCACTCTTATACGAAATTACATAAGGTAATTGTCTTGAAAACGGCAAGAAATAGAGCAATTTTGACATCATGTTCGACCCCCACTCCCTATACGACGATACGTAAGGTATAACTTCCGGTGTCCTTGATTTCCAGGGCATTTTTGAACACAAAACCGAAAGTTGGCTTCTATCTCGAAAACGGTAAAAGACAGAGCAATTTTGACCTTAATTTCGACCTCAACCGCCTATATGACGATACGTATGGTATTTCTTCCTCTGCTCTTGACCTCGAGGTCACTTTCGAGTCCAATACCGGAATTTGGCCTTTATCTCCAAAACGGTAAGGAATAGAGCAATTTTGACCTGATTTTCTATCTCAACTGCCTATACGACAATACGTAAGGTATAACTTCTGGTGTTCTTGACCTCCAGATCACTTTTGAGCCCTGAACTAAAAGTTGGGTTTTGTTTCGAAAACGGCAAGAAATAGAACAATAGAACCTTATTTACCACCTCCACCCTTATACAAAATTACATAAGGTATAGCTACTGGTGTCCTTGACCTCCTGGTCACTTTCGGGCCCAAAACCGATAGTTTTCTTTTATCTCCAAAACGGTAAGAGACAGAACAATTTTGACATCATTTTCGACCTGACCCGAATATACGACGATACGTAAGGTATAACTTCCGGTGTAATTGACCTGCAGGTCACTTTCGAGCCCGAAACCGGAAGTTGGCCTTTGTCCCAAAAACGGTAAGAAATAGAGCAATTTTGACCTTATTTCCTGCCTGAACAGCCTATACGTCGATACGTAAGGTATAATTTCCTCTGTTCTTGACCTGCAGGTCACTTTCGAGTCCAAACCCGGAAGTTGGCCTTTGTTTCGAAAACGGTAAGAAATAGATCAATTTTTGACCTCAATTCCCACCTCCACCCACTATGCACATTATATAAGTATAACTTCCGTTGTCCTTGACCTCCAGGTCATTTTCAAGCCGAAAACCGGAAGATGGCTTTTGTCTCTAAAACGGTAAGAAATAGAGCAATTTTTACCTCATTTTAAACCTCCACCCAATATGTGACATTACATAAGGTATAACTATACGACGATACGTAAGGTATAACTTCCGGTGTCCTTGACCTCCAGGTCACTTTCGAACAAAAAAGCTGGAAGTTGGTCTTTTTCTCGAAAACGGTATGAAATAGAGCAATTTTGACTTCATTTTCCGCCTCCACCCCTATACGACATTATATAAGGTATAACTACGGTGCCCGTGACCTCCCGGTCACTTTCCAGCCATAAAGTAAAAGTTGGCCTTTATCTCGAAAACGGTAGGCAATTTTGACCTCATTTTCGACCTCCACAACCTAAAACACGATACGTAAGGGATAACTTCCGGTGTCCTTGACCTCCAGGTCTGTTTTGAGCTTGAAACCGGAAGTTGTTTTTTTCTTGAAAACGGTAAGAAATAGAGCAATTCTGACCTCAACCGCCAATGCGACGATACGACGATTCTCACGGACGCCGGAAGTTATAAATTTACATAACGACGAAATTGATGTCATAATTGCTCTTACAGCTTAGGCGATGCAGGCCAACTTCCGGTTTAGGGCACAAAAGTGACCTGGTGGTCAACAACACCGGAAGGAAAACCTTATTGTAACGTCGGATAGGAGGTGGAGGTCGAGAATGAGGTGAAAATTGCTCTTACCGTTTTCGAGGTAAATGCCAACTTCCGGTTTGGCACTCGAAAGTGACATGGAGTTCAAGGACACGGAAAGTCATATCTTGCTTATAGTCGAAAATTGTTGTTTTCAAGATAAAAGCCAACTTACTTCTTGAGGCTCGAAAGTGACCTTGGGTTCAAGGCCACAGGGAGTTATACCTTACAAAACGTTGCATAGGGGGTTGAGATCGTTTTCGAGATAAATCATTGTTTTTCTTACATAGCGTTTTTCTCGATTTGACCTTGACCAGTAAGGTCAAGGTCAAAAATTTTTATCACGTGCACCACTTCAGATGAACCTCTATACATGTGCCAAGTTTGATTGGTCTAGCCTCAGCAGTCTTGGAGGAGATGTCTGGAAACCGATTCGGCGGAAGAAGAAAAAAAGGAGGAAAAAAATAGGTGAAGAATTCGAGGCAATCCATAACCATTGGGTATTTTCAATACCAAGTATGAATAATGCGGTAGTGTAGCTGGTCCAGCTGAATAAAAAAGAAAAATTCACCAGCATTTAATATGCAAAAAATGGACATTGAAATTTAGCCATTCATGCCCATTATAAGGCAGGAAAACGCTTTGATTGCGCAGCTAAAGGACCTGGTATGATAACAGCATAGGCATATTGATCGCCCAAAATGTACACAATGAGAACGACTACAGCATTTTAAAAAATGTTTTAGTTTACGCTATTTCACATTGAAATGAACATTTGGCTCCTTGATAGAGGATGATGAGAATTGAAATCCGCATTTTGTTTTACCATGACCATTATCTCAAAAACGATTAGAGCTCATTTTCGACCCTTTGAAAGACGATACGTAAGAGGTACCTCGGTGACCTTGACCAAGTCGGCCATGGCCAATGTGAAAACCGGACGAGAGCCATTATCTCAAAAAAGTTAGAGCGATTCTGAGCTTATTTTCTACCCTTTGGGCTCAAAAGACGATATGTAAGACGTACCTCAGTGACCTTGACTTCCTCAGCCATGGTCAATGTCAAACCCGGAAGTGGTTGATAATCTCGAAAACGGTTAGAGATAGAGCGATTTTGAGCTTATTTTCGATTATTTGGTCCTAAACAGGAATATGTAAGAGGCTCAAAGCTTAGAATAGTTATGTTTGTGTAATTTTCAATGCTAATTGGGGAAATGGAGGTGTGTTTCAGAGGAGAGGTGGGATGGATGTGGGGATTATAGCGTTGCATGCAGGAGGGGCGGGTCAGGGGGAGCACACTATTATGTGTCATTAGGAAAGAGGGAGATGGATTAAAGTTTTTTGTGAGTGAGTGAAGAAAGTTGCGGAGAAAGTGCAAAATGATGCATAAAGAAAAGATGAGAAACGAATTTTAATTTTGTTCGGGTTCTGAGGCACATTTTCGATTCTATGTTTTTCTTTGGTTGACAAAAAAGACATGTTACATTTATTTCGGAAAACACGCTATAGGAACAATGGTTGGAAAACGAGAGTTCTTCCACAGTGATGAGGTCATAAAAAGTGTGGTGGAACTCCCATGGGCGTTCCACCGCAGTGGTGACGTCATAATGACGTCACAAAGGTGTAGTGGATCTGGATCAGATTGATAGGGCTTAGCGCGCGCTCTTGCCAATAACGTCATCATGACGTTATAACGACGTCATAATGACGTCAGACCCCTAGGAGACGTCCCTTCTACCATCTGTCTAACATACCTTTAGGCCCCCTCGGAGGCATAACCCGAACCCTAACGAGAGTTCTACTGCAGTCAATCATCGTGACGTCATCAGTCACGTGACCTGTCAATCATCAGTCCTGTGACTCTAACCCTATATGATGAATGTTTTCACGAACATTAATCTTGCGTCCTGAGTAGCTCACTTGGTAGAGCATGGGACTCGTGAGCGGAAGATTCCACCCTCGGGCAACACTTCTACCATCTGTCTATCGAACCTTTAGACTCCCCCCTAGGCCATAACGCATACATTCATCACGCACTCATTCATAACACACTTTCGTCATACACAAATTCATCACGTACTAATCCATAATGTACTCATTCGCACTACCCATTCATAATACACATTCATAATGCACTCTATGGTTTAGGGTTAGGCTGCCCATACCTCGGTTCGAACCACCAACCTTCCATCCATGGGTCCGACTAGAAGTTCTACGCTCTACCAACTGAGTTATTCCGGCTTAACCAAAATGTTTTTGAAAACAAGCTATATAAAGGCTGTAATGTACACATTCATGTATGTACTGTGAAGTCAAAGTAGTTGGAAAACGATGCCTTTAAAGCACATTTAACAAATTTAGATTTTGAAAACATATTATGCATAAAATACGTTTGGACATTTTACCAAGCTACTTATTCGAATACTCTGAAGTCATAGTTGTGGGAAAATGAGGGTTCTAAAGCACATTTAACAAAATTAATTTTTGAAAACATATTTTGCATATTTACCACTTGGTTGGTAAAATGGGAAGTGAAAATGTGGTTAGTTATGTAGGAAGACCGCGTAACTTCAAACATGTGTTCGAATGGCAAGCCAATTCAAAGTTGTGTTTGAATGGCAAGCCCATTTAAGCATGTATTCGAATGGCAAGCCCATTCAAAAGACGTTTTCCAATTATTTTTTGGAACACATTACGTTATGGTATTGTTCAACAAATTTTTAACAAGTTGTTCAACAATTGATCAACAAATGTTTCAACAAATTGTTCAACATGTTCAACATGTTGTTCAACAATGTTGTTCAATAAGATGTTTTTCAAGTTGTTGTATATAAAGCTATGTTTAAAGACTTTTTCATCATTTGAAAAGTGTAGGTTGAACCGAAAGGATGTATAAATGCAACATTTGTTCGAAATCTTACAATTGGCCACAAAGTCACATGTGGTAAAGTAATTTCTAGACAGATTAGGACATAGTGTGTTTAACCTCGAGTGTGGCAACTCCCTATAAAGCTTAAAAGGCACCGCCATTAGACGTAACACACATTCTGTATCAAGATACTGAAGAGTGAACATGTCTGCAATGAGTGAATAACTACCATCTATGATAATGCCTGTAGAAAAGTCTGAGACAATGCCTGCAGAAAATTTTATGGTAAAGCCTGAGACAATACCTACAGCAAAGTCTAAGGCAATGCCCATGGTAAAGTCTAAGGTCAAGTCACGTCAGCAGCGTCAAAAGCGACCACATCTTGGAAAGATGAAAAGAGATGAGTTACCACCTACGACGTCGCCGCGTAAAAAGCAAAAAATTAACACAGAGCCTAAAATGAAGGGAGAACCGGAGCGTAAAGCTGGCCTACAAAGTCCATGAAGAAGATGAGTGGTTACCGGTTGTGATACCCATTAATACAGAAATATAGATTAAATTGGTGAAATATCAACAGAAAGTGATGGTTAACATTCGTGAATATATTACGGATCATACATCTGGGAGGTTGCATCCTACCAAGAAGGTTGTCATTGAAAGAAGTCGCTCACGAGTCACATGCCCTACCAGGTGAGCTACTCGGGACGCAAGGTTAATGTTCGGGAAAACATTCATCATATAGGGCAAAGGTCACATGACTGATGATTGATCGGTCACGTGACTGATGATGATTGACTGCAGTAGAACTCTCGTTAGGGTTAGGGTTATGCCTCCGAGAAGGTCTGAAGGTATAATAGACAGATGGTAGAAGGGACGTCTCCTAGGGGTCTGACGTCATTATGACGTCATTATAACGTCATGATGACGTCATTGGCACGGGCGCGTGCTCAGCCCTTTCAATCTGATCCAGATCCACTACACCTATCTGACGTCATTATGACGTCACCACTGCGGTGGAACGCCCATGGGAGTTCCACCACACTTTTTATGACGTCATCACTATTAGAACACTCGTTTCTAACTACTAGGAACTGGGAAAATCACCAGCCGCGTTTTAATGACTTACATGCCATGCAACATGCATCTTTATCGGTTGTCAGACCACCTATTGAATTCAGTGAAGTGCCAGATACTCTTGGAGAGGGTTGGGGAGTGGCAAGGGGAGGCAGGGGGAAGAGGAGAAGGGATCCAGGGGTGGGAAGGAAAGAGGGAGGGAGATTAGGGGTTAGAGGTTATTCTTCACCCCAAAACGTGATTCTGCCAGTGACTATACATGTCAAGAAGGGGGTACCAATACCAAGGTACAATCCGACATAAGGCCATGGCGGGAGCGGGGTTGTGGAGGGGATGGGGTGGGGTGGGATGTGTGGTATTTGGAAGAGTGTGCCATGTTACCTGTCATCTGCTGTACTAAAAAATTCCCGGCTTGGATTAAAGAAGGCAGAGGTGATGGGATGACGTTATATGTACCATCCAACATTGCTACTGTATGGTTGCTGATACAGAACAAAGGCCTAATTTAAATTTAAAAGCGTTAAATAAAAGTAAATTCTCAGGCGTCATATTACATCTTTATATAAAAGAAGAGTCTTATTTTACATGCAAATGACACGGTTAAAAAAAGTCAACAAGTACAACAAAGAAAGTTATTATCTGGGCCGACGCACATGTGTCTTTTATAACAGAACATACATACATTTGCCCCTCATATATATATATATATATATATATATATATATATATATATATATATATATATATATATATATATATATATATATATATATATATATATATATATATATATATATATAATATGTATACATATATATGTATAAAGCATTATATATAAATTAAACAAGGTGATTTATATACCGGATAATGAAGTCGATCGTTAATTAATAATTAATTAATTGGGGTGTTCGAAAAGTATTATGTAACTTAGGTTTAATTGCATCGTGACAATTCCTGAAAAAAGGTCACATAAAAAATTAGTTCTCAAATTAAACGGGATTAAACGCTTACATAGCTTTTCAATTTTCCATTCCTGCCTTCTTCCTATTCCCTCCTCCCCTCCTTCCTCCACACTCATTTTCCCTCCCTCTTCCCCATCTTAATACTCTTCCCTCCTTTCCTCCCTACTCCTCAACCCTCCACTCTTCTCTCTTCCCCCTCCCTCCATAGTTTTTATTGAGTTTCTTGAAATATGAAACAGTAGCGTGCAATTTAGTATTACAAACAAACAGAATTACAAATGCAATTTGATTGAACTGGTATCTTTGTCATCGAGACTTTTTTCCGTGCACAAAAGTCATCCCCGAACATTGGTTTTCCCCTTTTCAAAAAAAAAAGGTGTCAGTGAACGCAGCGGTAAGTAACGAACCAAGAAACATGCAACGTTTTGTTATTGTAACAGCTTTGTTCTTGATGAACTCGGGTACTTTAGTCTTCATATTGTGTAGTTTAGAAGTGACCTTGAAGTCGCTGAAGAGAAGTCTGGGGGATTGGGTTTCACACTATTAAGATACAGAAAATAGCACTAAATCATGGTTTCACTCTAAGAGTACACAAGTAAATGTCGGAAACTGACCTTTTTACGGAAATAAGAGCAGTTAAAGGGTTCCTTTAACTGAGGTAAATTTGTGTATATTTAAATGTTGTATGTTATATGTAGATTTGTTGACACCAAGCATTATCATTAAGTTAAACGTGTTATTTATCAAACAGTGTAGCTTATCGCCTATTCACCATGCCCCTTTGATACCTAAACAGTCCATACGAAACCTTATGTAATGTTAAGTTTTCTCACAACTGGACATCTTGATTAGCTGCTTTATCCGGGTAATATTCATTACGTGTCAGGACCACTCTGCTCCAATCTGACCAAACTGATACCATGTGTTCAGTTACTGTTGACCACAATGATAATTATGGCCGATAAGGCTAGTTATTTTAGACTCTTGAATAACAGATAATGTAGCTTCAAAGAACATAGTATCGAGCCTTTGTATGGACCAGTTAATATAAAAATCCGTGTAAAATACAGGAAAGGGAGAACGGGTCTCGGCAGCAACGCAGAAACATCTCTCCGCGAATAACGGAACGGTTTGTCGGAATTTACTAAACTAGTTATAAGAAACTTATGACTGACAAAAGGTATTTATAATTAATTGGTTATAAATTCTATTTATAGTTAAATACTTGTGTTTTATTTCTGTGTTACTCACAATTCCCGGTAATGGATTAAGTCGTAAAATCAACTACACACACCCTCAAAAAGTTGGTTACGACACTTGGTGGAGATTAGTGGTTTGTGAGTTTCATGGAAATTAAACGCCAAGTTTGTTAATTTATCATGGTGGTCACTTTTCTGTACTTTTCTCTCAGGCCGGAGGCGCCTAGGTATGTATGTTATCGGAGGGAAAATGTTAAAAAAATTAGGGAAAACGGTAAGCTAATGCCTTAATAACTGGTGTATTGATTTAAGCCTAAACACAGGCATGTGCAAAAAAAAAACAAAAAACAATAAAAATGCATTACATTTAAACCCTTTTAGCCTAAATTTTAATGGCAGAACCATCTAAAATTTGACTAAAATGGTAACAAATTCAGTACAAATAAAGGTCAAATTAGATCAAAAACCCACTTTATGAATTCCTTCAATAGCGATTTAATAAAACCTCTCAAGAATAATCACTCAGTATCCATTTAAATCTTTCTAGCAAGTTATGAAAATAAAAATTATTCATAAACATTATCTTCATGTAAAGTCACGTGGTGTAACAACTACAACAACAGCAACAACAACAACTACAACAACAACAACAACAACAATAAAAGGCAATGAAAATCACAAATCAAACGAAAATACATTAAATTATGAATTAAAAGTACTAAATCTACATGAAAGTCATTAAATTTACTAACTGTAAACATTAAAAATTTTGTGATGGTACAAACTGTCAGCCTAAAAATTCCATTGTTTTATTGTTAATAATATTTTAAGGTGTATTTGTTTTATTTTATGTAACAGTAACGGCTTTATAGCATAGTCCCAGTTATTATTTTTCTTCTATTCAGGCAGAGTATGGCAAGCAACGTTTCGTACATTTCTTTTAAACATACTAGCCTTTCAAAGCAGCAAAAAAAAACTATGTTACTTTAAAGCAATAAATAATACAAATAAAACCTTAAACTAAATTTTGAAAAAAAAAACTGAAAAAAAAAATACATCACTTTCTTTTAAATTCACTACATGTATTTATCAATATTTCAATCGAATAACAAGTAACAAATTTTTTTTATCAAGAAAATTCTTTTCTAAAGAAAGAATTTCGTCTAATTTCAACCAACAAGTTTATTTTATGTACTAGCTTTCACCAGCCTATTTACGTAACTAAGCAAGCAATTAAAACACGCAAAACACCGTTTCAAAATGATGACTCGCGGGGCCAAAAGAGCTTCTACAACGGAGGATCTAGAGACTAGGGACACCTGAGCCCTACAAGCTGCAGCCCAAGCTAGATCCACCACTGCTCAGCATGAGCAACAACCGGAAAATGCTCAAGTAGAACCGACCTCAGCCGAAAACGCTACTACACAACCAAATACCCTAGATGAGTTACGGGAGGAGATTCTTAACCTAAGAGAAGAATGCCAGTCCCTCAGAAACGAAAACATCGCCCTTCATTCGTCAAACAAGCAAACGTCTCTGGAGATGGAAGCACTAGCGAAAGAAAACCAGGCTGTTATGGAAGCAAACAAACAACTGCACGACAGAAACACAGACTTAGAATCCTTACAGACTGAGTAGACGGCTTCTAGCACCGCCTCCGTCTTACGACCGTCCACTTCGTGGACGGTCCAAGAGCCTGCTATTTCGGCAAACACAGCTGCTACGAAAAACTTGTCGAATCTCACTCAAGAGGTGAGTAGTGCAGAATTACACACAATGATGGTGCGACTTCTCCAGCAAATGGCTAAATCTAAGCAGACGTCACAACCGCCAAATGAATCACTGGGGACTACTCAATCCCAAGTTTCTCCCCAACCACAAACCAGCACATCTATGCAGCATTCTGCCACTCAGCCTCAGGCTTCTCATCAACCACAATCCAGCACTTATATGCACCATTGTGGCAACAAGCCCTTGACAGGACACGTGTCCGTCGGCAATACCAAATTTAAGGTTCGTGGGCCTCCAAAATTCAACGGCCGGGATGGTGACAACGCAGCACAATGGCTACAACAGTTGGATTTATACAACAGGTCTCAAAACATTATTGATGACTCTGTCCTAGCGTGCACCTTTGCTATCCATCTCGACAAAAATGCAGCTCAATGGTATTTCAAGTTACCTGATAACATCAAATACTCACACAAACTCCTCAGTGAGGCATTCCGCGCTAAATATCTGGCAGAACCCGACATGGACAAGCCGAATGAACTAAAACATATGAAGATTCGGACTAAAGACGATTTCGATGACCTGGTCTTACGTCATGGAGCAGTGTGCGACCAACTGGGGTTTGCTGATGAAAATCTGAGGATATCAACCTCCATTTCCATCATGCCTCCGGAGATGAGCGGACAGCTTAAGCTTGTTGCTCTCAAGGATGTGGATGAATGTGCACAGAAGGCGAAAAATCTCTACTTTTCGACCAAAAAGTTCATATCCGTCAACGCAATCGAGGAGGAACCAGCCCAGGGGCAGAGAACTTCAACGCGCACTGACACTTATCACAGAGGACGTGGCCGCGGAACCTTTCGGGTTAGATGACGCGGTCGTGGCAGACACCAGACTCAGAAAAGGTACTATCCATGCAGTATATGCAACAGTTTTGATCATCCAACACATAAATGTGCAGCCTCATACAACAACAGAAAGAATGCAGATCCAGAAGGTTTAAGTCTTCTGGAAGAAGGGATAGCGGCTTTAAACAAGTAAAGCCTCCGTCAACTGGGGTTCCCGGAGGTCACAAGGACTACAATCCCCATAACCACCACCTACAACAATCTTTAAGTGCTCTAGCCAAACCAGACAATGGAACACTTAATCGGAAAGATAAACGGATATGTCCAATTCTTCAACTGGAAAACAGCACTCATATAATAGTTCAGTTTGCTGATTCATTCTTTACGGTTAACGCACTTGTGGATACAGGATCCGACTGCTGCTGCATATCTGAAAAAGCCTACCAGCAGTTACCAAACAGCATCAAAACACCTCTACAAAACTGCAGAATATCCTACGCAAAGACCGCAGGTGGAGATAGGATGACAATTAAAGGCGAAACAAACATCCAGTGTATTCTAGGTAAGAACCCATACACAATTCAGGCGTATATTGTCGAGGATCTCATAGTAGACCTGATTTTAGGCCGAAATTTCTTAGCAGAAAACGGTGCAAATATCGACATAGGGAAGAGCCAACTCCGTCTTCGTAAAACTTATAAGATCAAAGCCGAAAAGCGTTTCCAAATAAAGGGAGGAGTACAGGAGCATATATATGGCGTACTAATTGATGTTCCAAATGCAGTAGATGGGATGGTGACCGCTCATCCAAACCTGCTCAATAAAGGAGCTTATCTGGCTAACACTTTAGTAACATCTAAAAACGGAAAAGTTCTTCTCCGAGTCATGAACATACATGGGAAATCAGTGACTATTCCTAAAAACATGGCAATTGCTGTGTTTCAACCACTTTTCCAAGAGGATGATCTACTTCCGTTTACTGAGGAACCGCTTCAAGCCGGGGAGGAACCCTCCGTAAATAACATTAGAATAAAATCGAACATTTCGGATCCCGGGACCTACGAGAGTTTTGCGGCAGCCAGAACGCTAATTCAAGAAAAGATAAGCTGGGGAGATTGTGAACTTATACCAGAACAACGCGAAAATCTATTCGACGTTTTAGCCAAGAACGCAAAAGCATTCTCTTTTAATGGGGAATTAGGCAAGTGTGATCTTATGACACATAAGATAAACATTAAGTCAGATGCTCGCCCCATTTACAGGAAGCCGTACCGGTATAATCCGACAGCTACAGATCATGCTAAAAATCACATTGAAATGTTACTAAAACAAGATGTCATAGAACCGTGGATATCGCCATGGAGTTCGCCGGCGGTCATCGAAAATAAAGCTCGCAGGTCACCGGATTAACCTATTCAGACCCGTCTGTGCATCGACTTTAGGGGTGTAAATGAAGTTACTGTTCCAGATCGTACCTACTTACCAAGACTCGATAGTACCATTGATCGACTAGGTACTGCCGCACCAAGGTTCTTCTCCACGCTAGATCTGATTCAAGGATTCTTTCAACAAGTTCTTGACAAAGAATCAAAACCTATCACTGCGTTTTCGTTCGAAGGAGGTCAGTATTGCTTCAAGCGACTACCAATGGGCTTGACGAACTCGCCATCATCTTACACACGCTTGATGGAGCTAGTTCTCAAGGGTATTCAGTACCAAATTTGTCTATGCTACATTGATGACATAATTATTTACAGCAAAACCTTTGACGAACATTTGGATCACATCAATGAAGTACTCAAAAGACTCATCAAAGCCAATCTGAAGGTTAAGATAGAAAAATGCTGTTTTGCAAAAACGGAAATCAAATTCCTTGGTAATGTGCTCTCGGCGCAAGGTTGGAAACCAGACTCCGAAAAAACACGCGTTATTCGTGAATATTCCCAACCTAAATCGCCAAAGGAAGTTAGAAGATGGCTTGGTATGGTTGGTTTTTACAGGAAATTTATACCACATTATCCTGATTTAGCAGCACCTTTATACAAACTTCTGAAGAAAGGGGCAAGTTACCAATGGACCGAAAGGTGTCAAATCAATTTTGACGAGTTGAAGAAAGCACTTTTAAACTCACCAATCTTAGGCTACCCTGATTTCAGGAAACCGTTTAAAGTGTATACTGACGCATCTTACGAAGGATTATCCGGGATGCTCACGCAAGTGCAGAAGTACAACGGCCAACCGGTTGAGCGTGTATTATGGTACTGTGGTAGATCACTAAGTAAACATGAGAAAAATTATACCGTGACTAATTTAGAGCTTACGGCAATCTACTACGCAATGAAACAATTCCTGCCTTATCTCCAGTTCAACCAGGTCACGTTTGTGACAGATCACAAGGCACTGATGCATCTTGAAAACAGCAAGCCACTACATGGAAGGTTAGCACGCATTGACAGCCTGCTTTCTACACTGGATAAAACAATTGAATACCAGAAGGGATCAGCTATGGCACACGTAGACTGTATTAGCCGATTTCCAACACTAACCCTTCCGAAAGAATATACGAACCTACCACAGGATCCTGATTTCGAAAAGCCTGCCATCATTAACGTTCCTGACATGAAGTCATTGCAAGTTTTGGCTATCAACTCTCGCAAGCATGGCAATGCTTCAAAAATTTCGACGGATCAGACAAAAATCCAACTTGAAAGGTTTGATATGGATGAAACAAAGAGAAAGGAGATTAATCAGCTACAGAGTCAGGGTGACGAATGCAAGGACCGCATAGACCTCCTACAAGGAAAGGATGGACCGGAATGCTCTAAGCGGCTGCGACTCTTACCAGCTAATCTTCACGACTTCATGATTCTAGACAACATTCTGTTTAGAGTCCACTACCAACCGCGGAACCAGGAAAAGGCTAAAGCCGAGAAGTGTGTATTACAACTAGTAATTCCAAAAAGTCTGCAATTATGAGGTTATTCACACAACACATGAAGAAGCTCACTTCGGTTTCATCAAAGTATGGCACAAAATATTGCAAAACTACTGGTGGCCAGGTATGCTTAAGGACATTCGAATTTACTCTCAGTCGTGTCAAGAATGTCAAAGGGCTAAAGCGAGTCGCCAAAAGAAGGCCCCTCTGCAACCCATGGCATACCATAGGAGTGGACATCGACGAAACTCACGTCGTATCAAGGTCGAAAAATACATACCTTTTGGTCTTTGTGGATTTATTTACTAAGTACTGTGACGCTTTCGCTATTCCAGATATGACAGCAAAAACAGTTGCAAAGGTCTTCTATGCAGGTATTGTTTGCAAATACGGACCCCCTTAGAGGTTACTGAGTGACCGAGGGCAAAATTTTGTGTCTAATATCATGGAAATTACAAGGAACATCTTCAGTGTAAAAGGAGTTTTCACTAGTGCGTATCATCCACAGTGTGATGGAGCCACCGAACGCATGAATCAAACAATAGTAAAATGTCTTAGCTTCTTGGTAAACACGAAACAGGACAACTGGGACGAGTGTCTACCAAGTGCTCTTTACGCGTATAATTCATCACCAAGTAACAGGAGCACCGACTACACGCCTTATTATCTTATGTTTTGAAGGCACGCTCGCTCACCCTTGCAGTTCAAACTACCCACTCATACTAAAGTTCCCTTAAATATGCAGAGCTACGTGACCAACTTGATGGAGACAATGGCAGAAGCACAAGAGACGGCAAAAGAGAACATTGAGGCTCACCAACGTTTAATGAAGGAGCAATACGACGCTAAGCACCAAACACGGGCCACCAACCTCAAAGAAGGGGATAAAGTCTTCTTGTTTCTTCCAAAGAACCCTCCAGGAATGTCACGTAAACTTTCCCGTCCTTGGGTGGGACCTTACTTCATCGAACGATTTCTAGGCGACTCAACCGTAAAGTTACGGAAAGTTGATAACAACAAATTAGTCAAGGCGTCAGTTCATGTGAACAGGTTGAAAAAGTGTATCGACCCTCTGGAACGACCAAATGACGAACCGAACATTCAAGACCCAGTACCAGAAATGTCTGATGATGAAGTTCCATACAACGATTTAGAAGAACTACTAGCAACACCAAATCCCAACACAGGACCGTTGCGACAAGCATCAGAAGACACACTGTCGCAACCATCGCAAGACCGTGACGATGGCCATTTTTTTGAAATAGAGAAATTAATCGGTTACCACATTAACAAACGAGGAGAGACAGAATACTTAGTAAAATTGAAGAATTATTCCAACCGTCATAATTCGTGGGTTCCACGAGACAATCTTAACGAAGCTTGTCTGAAATACCTGGAACATCATGCAATTCCTCTCAAAGAGAGACGTAGAAAGCGGAAGCTATAGTAATCCTTTACTTACCCCAAAATAAGTCAGTTACGAACATGAAACGGTATTCGGCTAGGTTTGTTTGTACGGAAGTGTAAATGTATTATAAATGTGTGTTATTAGGTCTTAACTTGTGCTTAAGCACAGTTCTCTAGAAATGTTCTTTAAAATTAAATGTACGAGGGTCAGGAACGCAAAGAAGTAGCTCTGTTATCGCCCAAACTCAACAAAAAACTGTTCTAATGTCACATAAGTTAACTGTAAAGAATATCGCAATCATTTGTACTGCTTGAATTAAATACGCCATTATGCTGATAGGCCTCAAAGTAATTCTCGTATGTTAACCCATCGTCTATTTAGACACTTGCCTAGCAAGAAACATCTAAAGAATGGAGACAATAACATAAAGTAAGAGTATTGACAGTGAATAAATACTGTATCCCCACCACATAATTGAAAACAAATGTAGAGAGCTGGTAAAGTTAGGATTATACAGGACGTAGCACCAGCTAGATAACAAAGAGAAGGGATTTAAATAACTTTAACTCTCCTCCTCAGTGCACGAGTGATATGGGTTCTTCCAAGATCGCCTCGTTGGAATCGGTAAAATTGGAGACGGTCTAGGGGACAAAAGAACCAGAATAGGATATATTCGACCGATCGAAGCAAGTTATGTGCACTGATGGCTGGTGCATGAAGAAGTCACTGTTCCTACTTTTTCTTAAATTCTCTATACAAAGTTACAAAGTGAAAGAGAAGTTGTTATCAAAACTTTACGAGAAATGCATTGGTGGTTTTCGAATACAGTCTCCCAATATGCGGAAAAATAATGTCCGTTAGTTTTTCTCTTGCACAATTCAGGCTCGTAACGGGAACAAAACATAGTCACTACATGAGTAAAGCTTTCTCTTAGTGGTTTCAGAAAAGCAGAGATGAGTTTATTTGTGGTCATCACAGTTATACTGATGGCAATGGGAGCCGCAAATTCTTCGAAGGTGACAGCGTTACCTCATCTGGGAATAGCTTTCTACCAACGCGGCTTCTACAGCAACACTTTTAATTATTGGGCACACACCTTTGCAGTGAAAATTCCGGATTTTGCGATTCCGGATGGCTTATTGGACCCACGTATTTGTGGAGAGCAATATTTAGACAAAAATGATATGTGTCAAAAATTCCATGCACTATTTCAATTTCTCCGAAACCAAACTTCGGAAATCCGTGGTTCTTTAACAAGATATAAGCAAACTGTCTCGGACTTGACAAAAGGGTCTTTTCAAACACGTCGAGTGAGACGAGGTCTTTTCGACATTGTTGGGAAAATAGGGAAATCACTTTTTGGTCTCAGTACCTCTCATGATGCTCATGTCCTGGCAAATCATATCTTGCAAATCCAAAATGAGATGCAAGGATCCCGCTTCAACACCGACTCCGTCAACAGTTTTATGGTTACTACACAAGACAGGTTGGAGAACATTTTCCAGGCCATGGCAGAGAACCACATAGCTATACAAGAATTGAGTGGGTTTGCCAATTCAACAGTAAGTACTATTCGGAACATTGTATCCACGTTGGATGAATTTAAATCTGCCTTGCACGACTCAATGGATTTTATTCATATTCTTTCATATTCTTTTACAAAAGATAGCTATCCAGATACCGCTTCTCAATCAACTAGAATTTGAAGCATACAAATTCGTTACCTCTCTTGAAGTGTTGCATACTGGTATACTAACCACAGATTTGATCCCGTTAACAGTTTTTAAGGCTACCTTAGAAAATATCTCTGAGAATCTTCAGCGTAAATTTCCTTCTTTAAAACTAGCATATGGAGATATTAGCCTCTATTATAAGAACTCTAATATTCACGTCTCTCGAGACGTATATTCATATGCAAATTCCCTTAAGGTCAATTGATTCACTGTTTACCTTGTATAAGTCTTCAGTTTTTCCTTTACCAGTACGCCAACATCATGCTAATGTATCCGATGATAATGCCATGACTCTAATTTCAGGTGTGTCACCATATATTGCAGTTTCACAGGATCGGCAATTTTACATCGAGCTAACCTATAGCGATATTAATAATTGTATTGGTGACAATTTTCTCCAATGTGCAACCCCTAAAGCCCTCATCAGGTCCTCACACGCTTCGTGTACGTCATCTTTATTTTTTTAATAAGTCGGATATTGCATATGACAAATGCAATATCCTATATCATCAGGATATGGAAATGGAAGCGAAATTAATATATCTAGAAAAAGCCAACGTCATAGTCATCTCTAAACCTATGGACCTGATGCTTTCTTGTTTACACCAAACACCCCAAACATTATCCCACAATGGGTTCTCAAAATTCGAAATTTCCTGTGGTTGCACTCTTTCGACAAAGTCTTTTGTAGTAAATAGTAACTTAAATGATTGTCATCATTCAGCTACAAAACTGAGCTTAACTAAAATTTATCTTCATAACACATTGTATTTAGCAGGTATGCGTGAGAACTTTTCGTTCAAAAATATAAGTTCAGAAACTCCGTTTCATCCGGAAAAATTAAACATTCCACAGTTAAACATTAAGTCGGCAAACTGGTCAAACACGATTAAAAAGGAAAATATGTTTGCCGTTGATTTCAAAAAGGCAATAACTTTGGCCAAAGAAAGCAAGCCAATTTATTTTAAACCCTCTGATGAGTTGCTAAATTTGGCATCTAACCATGGAATGTTTCCAACAATCAAATCAGTAATTTCTACACCGCTGCATGCAGTACTGAATTCGGTTGTAACAATTTTGCTTTTGTTATCCCTTATTTGGTTGGGATTCATAACAAAAAAAGGTATACTATGTTTCTGCTGCCATGCAAGCTATGCACATCGGTCAAGTGCTCGCAGCAAAACTAAACGACGGTCAGTTACAGCTTTCGGAATTTGAACATACTATAATTCTTACTTTAATTCCTTTTGGAATTATTATTACTAGTCTAATGTGTATAAATCTTTATTTCGCATTTCGGGCATTGCTCCGGCACTTCGGATTGGCTTCCTATTTCGAATATCGAGCAAAAACGTACATTTTGTTGGATGTATCCAATCATATCCGGCACGTGTGCCTCAAAATTCACACGTTTCCTTTTCCACCGACCATTATAAGAATAACCAAGCGCGGAAAAATCGTATTATCTAATGTAAATGTCCACTACTTTTCAGGATCGCTTTTAGTGGACTGGGAAAATTTATCACTTGAAGCCTTTGGTATCTTTGATCAACTAACACTACCCACCCCAATTTCGGTTAATAGATTTCAGGCCAAAGCTCTTGAGGAAATATTGAGCGGTCCTACAGCAGTTCGTATGTTAATCGGCAATCTAAATTATTATTCAGAGATTCCCCTTGATCCTACTTGTCAAGCTTCGTTAGACCTTTAATCTTATCAAAGAACCCAGTTCTAGCACCCCAAATGTTTCGCAGATATAAGAACATGATCTTACAAATGTTTACAGATCGACCATGTTCTAATTGAGATGTATAGTTATATTAGTAAATGTAACAGAGGTAATGAAACGTTAGAACGTATCTTCATGTGAATTTTAATGTATGTTGAATGATGTACTATCCACATAACCCACATAAGCTCGAATAACGAATCTTTAATATTAAAAGATACAACAATGTATAAATGTATAAAAACAAATGCATGTAAACCTGAAGCTCGGTTGGGTATCAGTGCCTTTTTACCGTATGAGGATTTTGTACGAAGACTATAAACAAGCAGCCATCTAAGTTGGACCGCTATCGTAACTATACTCACAAATTTATCTGCCGGGTATACAAAAGTACTGTGTTCAACCAGGCGAACACAGAAACAGCCATAGTGTATGACATAAGACCTTTTTTACAAAACAATCACTCGCTAGCGTCACCTGTGTGTGTACTGTGTTCAACCAGGCGAACACAGAAACAGTCATAGCGTATGACGTTATACTTTTACAATCACTCGCTAGCGTCACCTATGTGTTCCACCAAAACTGCTATGTTCAACCAGGCGAACACAGAAACAGTCATAGCGTATGACGTTAGACTTTTACAATCACTCGCTAGCGTCACCTATGTGTTCCACCAACAGTGCTATGTTCAACCAGGCGAACACAGAAACAGCCATAACGTATGACGTAAGACTTTTCTACAAAGCAATCACCCTCTCGCGTTACCTATATGTTCCATCAAAAGTACTGTGTTCAACCAGGCGAACACAAAGCAGTCATAAAGCGTGATGTAAGACTTTGTCAGTCAAGCAGTCATTTATCCTGTCTTGTAGCCAGGCTATACTTCCAACAGCAATATAGCTACAGTGGACTTGATAATCAAGCCAAGGGGTTTCAGTACTCGAAGTTTCTCGGAGAACGGATAATTACAACTCGATGTTTGTCGAAGAACGGACAATTACAAGCACGTTGTTTACATAAAATATCACGGCTAATCCTTCGCTGATATATTGTGAGGACAACGATAATTGCCTAAGACGACCCAAATCGCAGTTATGGACGTGAGTTCAGATAGCAAGAAAACAAAGATTGGCTATAGGATACGACGACGACCAGCTTTGAAAAGGACACTGAAAACAAAATAATGTGACCCAAACCACGCATGAACAATGTTTTTAACAAACATGCATAAATATAGCTAAATTGCTCTTGTAAAATCACGTTGTATATCTTTATATAAATATGTTGCCACACAATGTTAGATGTACTCCATATATTTACTGCTGTTTGTAATATAGATTAAGATGTAAGGAACAAACATTAGCATTAAGAATTGAAACACCCGGGGGTTGTTAAATCAGCCGGGGAGGGTGTCGGAAACCGATCTTTTTACGGAAATAAGAGCAGTTAAAGGGTTCCTTTAACTGAGGTAAATTTGTGTATGTTTAAATGTTGTATGTTATATGTAGATTTGTTGACACCAAGCATTAAGTTAAAAGTGTTATTTATCAAACAGTGTAGCTTATCGCCTATTCACCATGCCCCTTTGATACCTAAACAGTCCATACGAAACCTTATGTAATGTTAAGTTTTCTCACAACTGGACATCTTGATTAGCTGTTTTATCCGGGTAATATTCATTACGTGTCAGGACCACTCTGCTCCAATCTGACCAAACTGATACCATGTGTTCAGTTACTGTTGACCACAATGCGAATTATGGGCGATAAGGCTAGTTATTTTAGACTCTTGAATAACAGATAATGTAGCTTCAAAGAACATAGTATCGAGCCTTTGTATGGACCAGTTAATATAAAAATCCGTGTAAAATACAGGAAAGGGAGAACGGGTCTCGGCAGCAACGCAGTAACATCTCTCCGCGAATAACGGAACGGTCTGTCGGAATTTACTAAACTATTTATAAGAAACTTATGACTGACAAAAGGTATTTATAATT
Organism: Protula sp. h YS-2021; assembly: GCA_949752745.1. NCBI lineage: Eukaryota > Metazoa > Annelida > Polychaeta > Sabellida > Serpulidae > Protula > Protula sp. h YS-2021. The sequence goes on from OX457030.1 coordinate 68,035,399, forward strand.
AATTGGTTATAAATTCTATTTATAGTTAAATACTTGTGTTTTATTTCTGTGTTACTCACAATTCCCGGTAATGGATTAAGTCGTAAAATCAACTACACACACCCTCAAAAAGTTGGTTACGACATAAACTAAAATCGCATCCAAAATTTTCTCATTTTTTAAAGTAATATTGCTTTACCAATAGCAGTGAAATTTCAATAGTTTTCTACAAGCCATAACAGAAAATGCCTATTTAATGAATCCTCATAAGCAGTGTTGTTATCAGGCTAAAATTACTTCCGATGAAACGGTGTGCTGCTTCAGATGCTGACTGCTCAGTGAAATCACGTGTAGACCATGAATTTTATAAAATTTGGGTTGTTTCATTCGCTCTTAATAAAAAATGTCTTTCTAGGCAAGAAGTGGATGCAACAGGCACCGCAATATATATCTGTACGATAAATGACTCTAGTTTTAGGGGGTTAAATATGTCACACAGTGAACTAGAGCAGCACTTTTTTTATTCTAAGCAAAGTGATACACTTGGAAACGTAAACAAAAAGTTTTGCATTGTAAATATTTACATGAACCAGAACTCCTAACGGATAATAAGATGTATTATTCTGCTAATACACTAAACTAAGGAAGGGGGGGTGGGGGTGGGGATGGCCGACTCTCAATCTTCAAAGTAATAGTGATTATCTCTCCCTCCGGTCCATCCTCCCCTGCTTCCTTCAACTCCCTCCTCCCACTCCCTTCCCGCTCAATCCTCGCCTCCCTCCTCGCCTCCCTCCTCCCTTCCTCCTTCCTCTCCTTTCCCCCTCCCCTGCCTCCTCCCCTTCCTTCTCCCTCCCATAATCCTTCCCCTCCTTCCTCCCCTAACTCCGCTCCTTCTGCCCTCCCTCCTCCTCTCCTTCCCTCCTCCCTCCCTCCTTCCCCTCCCCGCTCCCCTATCTTCTCCTCTCCTACCCTCCATCCTCCCCTGCTTCCTTCCCCTCCTGCTCCTTCCTCATCCTCTCTCTCTCCTCCCTCCCTCATTTCTTTCCTTTTCCCCGCCCCTGCCTCCTCCCTTTCCTTCTCCCTCCCTCCCACCCTCCTTCCTCCCCTAACTCTGCCCCTTCTCCCCTCCCTCCTTCCCCTCCCCATTCCCCTAACTCATCCCTCCTACCCTCCATCCTCCCCTGTGTCCTTCCCCTCCCTCCTCTCCTCCCTTCCCACTCCCTTCTCACCTCCCTCCTCCCATCCCTCCTCCCTCCCTCCTTCCCCTCCTTCCTCCCCTAACTCCTCCCCCTCCTCCCCTTCCTCCTTCTTTCTCTTCTCTTTACTCCCTCTCTCCCTCTCTCCCTTCTCCTCTCGTTCCCAATTCCCTCCCTCCTTCCCCTCCTCACTCCCCTAACTCCTCTCTCCTACCCTCCATCCTCCCCTGCTTCCTTCCCCTCCCTCCTCCACCTCGCTTCCCACTTTTTCTTTCAGGGTTAAATTCATCTTTTAGTGTAAAAAGGCAGACTAATGTAAAGTGATTGCTTGGGTGGGGAGGGGGAGGCATGTGTCAACAAAAGAAAAAAGAGGTCAGACGCAGTTCGTGCAGAGTGCCAATTTCGTTAAAAAAGGTGGAGGAAATTTTTATCTAGTACTTATGGCTTCCCACAAAAAGGTGTTATTTTGAAATAGCACTCCCTGTTTGGTTACAGAACGGAATGGGGCATTATTTCAGGTCACACAATGGTGGCACTAAAAAGTCATAGACACACCAATTGGCACTTGAAAGTCATAGACACACCAATTAGTAGGTGAGTGGTCTTCTCTGGGAATGGACATACATGGTAAAAATTATAAGCTGAGTTACCTCCTCTGTTAATGGACACACATGGGTAACCAGTTGGTAGGTGAGTGGTCTTCGCTGGGAATGGGCACACGTGATAATTAATTAGCAGGTGTGTCACCCACCCACTCCCCAGTCCAGGAATGGACGTATGATAATTAGTTGGTAGGTCCGTGACCTCCCCTGGAAATGGACACGCATTGTAACCAGTTGGTAGGTCAGTGATCTACCACTTGGAAGGTGAGTGGCCTTCCTTGGGAATAGACCGCCTCTACAAACCGTGTGACCGCCTCTACAAATGGACACATGGTAACCAGTTGGCAGGTGAGGGTAACAAGGTTTTAGGGGACTGACCCCCTTAGAAATGAGCTGTTGGTGTGTGAGTGGCCTCCCCCTGCGAATAGGCACACAAGCTAACAAGGTGGTAGATGAGCGATCTCCCCCGGAACTGGATACAAAGGGTAACCAGTTTGTAGGTGAGTGTGCCTCCACTGGAAATAGACACACATAGAAAGCAGTTGAAAGGTGAGCGGCTTCCAATGGGAATGGACACACATAGTAACCCGTTCCTATGTGATTGGTCTCTATTGGGAATGGGCATGTATGCTAACCAATTTGTCGATTAGTGCCTTTCCCTGATGACAGTCTTATCTAGGAATGGACACATATAGTAACATGTAAAAAGATGAGTGACCTCCCTTGGGAATGGACACACATGGTAACCAGTTGGTAGCTGAGCTTCGCCACTGGGACTAGACACGCATGGTAGCCAGTTGGAAGCTGAGTGGCCTCCCCTGATAATCGACAAGCATGGTAACCAGTTGGTAGGCGAGTGGTTCCCACCGAGAATGGACACACAGGATAGCAATTTGGTAAGTGAGTGACCTTCCCTGGTAATGGGCACACGTGCTAACCAGTTGGTATGTGAGTAACCTTCCCATGGAATGGACATACATGGTAATTAGTTTGTGGCTGAGTGGCCTCTACTTTGAGTGGATATAGATGGTAACCATTTGGTAGTTGAGTCTACTCCTGTGCGAATGGACACATACGATCATCAGTTGGTAGGTGAGTGACCTCCTCTGGGAATGTACACAAATGGTATCCAGTTGATAGGTGAGTGGCCTTTATTGGGAATGGACACACGACACATAGTATCCAGTTGATACGTGTGTGGCCTGCCCTGGGAAAGGACACAAATGGTATCCAGTTAGTACGAGAGTGGCCTCTAAGGGAATGGACACACATGGTAATCAGTTGGTAGGTGAGTGGCCTGCCCTGGAGTTGTTGCTAAGCGACTGCTGTAAAGTGCTGTTTGTACATCAAGGTGGTCATGAAGTCTCCTTTTTTAATCTTTCAATAATGACAAATTGCTGCTTGTCATGCATTTGGGTTTAAATATAAGATTAAAATCCAAGTTATATTTTAATACAAGCTGTATCCACTGCTCTGAGATAATAGTATGCGTATGCGCAGCATACAGTAGTGTCAAAAATGTCAATCAGTAAACGACCACTTAGGGAACAGGTCTCAAACACATATTTTATTGCGCGTTGATATATATATATATATATATATATATATATATATATATATATATATATATATATATATATATATATATATATATATATATATATATATATATATATATATATATATATATATATCAAATCTACCCATATCAACTATATTTCTTTATTTTGAATTTGATGACAGATATATTTCTGATATATTTCTTTATTTCCAATTTCTTGACAGAATAAATAGAAATTGGAAGCTCCGCTGTATTTTGAAATTAAAACGTAAACCATACGTTTGAAATGTAATGAATAGTAAACCAGAATTTGTCTATGTGATAAGCCGAAACCGTGAAAAAGATTCGCAAAAGGGCTAGTCGTGTTAGGAAACCTCTTTAGGACTGCAAAATTTAGATTTAGTTTTGAAAATGACAGCAGTTTGGATGTTTCAAGGTTAGGTATAATTGCATTTTCATAAAATACATATCTCATGATCTTACTATGGTCTGGTCGATGTTTATCTAAATATCATTGGCGTTTGAATCTTAAAGGCTTTCTAGTAAGCCTTTTATCAAACTACTAGAGTCAGAGGCATTTGTAGTATTTGGGGTTGTTGAACTAGACGTTACCTCTATGAACTTGTGTGCAGCAAACTATATTTCAATTCTAAAACTGCCGCATCGCGTTTGGAACAAAAACAACTTGTGGTTTTCAATGGGTGCTTTGTGCAAGGAGTTTGAAAATAATTACACGTAACATGCAATAGATAAATGCTTTGAGAAATGCTAGTATTAGCGAACTTTTCAACAAGAAGAACAACACCAACACCACCAACAACAGTATCAACATAACAACAACAATAACAACATCAACAAAAACAACAATAGCAACAAAATTACAACTATTAATGGTGCTGCCAGTGCTTTTACTTCTTCTACTACTTCTACTATTACTACTATTACTACTACTACTACTACTATTACTACTACTACTACTACTTCTACTACTACTACTTCCTCTACTACTACTACTACTACTACTACTACTACTACTACTACTACTACTACTACTACTACTACTACTACTACTACTACTACTACTACTACCACTACTACTACTACTACTACTACTACCACTACTACCACTACTACTACTACTACTACTACTACTACTACCACTACTACTACTACTACTCAAACTGCTTCATGTTCTGCTGCTACCATTTCTACTACAACGACAACTGCTGCTACTGCCTCGATTTCTACTGTTCTGATTGCTACTAAAATTGCTTCTAGTAAACTCTCACAACTTTCCCCTTTTCAACTGGTAATGATAATGATAATAATAGCAGTAATGAAAAAAACTGACACTTTTACCAAACATTAGCAAATCTGTCTACTTTCCCAGACACCACTGGAAAAAAAATTAATAGAAAAATTGTAGATATAATGAGATATTATTCTTACACATTATTTCCAATGAAATGAATCCATGAGAACGACCTTATTAAAATTTAATGATTTGAAGAAGCTTCGATGGTTAAAGTAGGGCCTTTCACGCTTTGGCGCCAGATATGAGCATATAATCCCGTGCATAAACCGTGATTATGCATTACATCTCACAAGTCAAAGAAGAATCTCAAGAATTGAATAGTGAAATGCTAATAAACTCAGATTTTATCAATAAAGTCTGAAATATTGAAAATGATTCGAACACTGATTTTTCTTTTCCTTTGCATTGCTTTACAAGTAATGGGAAAGACAGACAATGTAAACCTCTTGGATGAGTTGCAGAACATTTTTTACGGAAGGAGGCATCAAACCAAATGTAAGTGCATCAATAATCATTACAACAGAAAGACAATTCTGACAGCAAATGTGGATTCGTTCTTTTTTTTTTTGCTAACCCGCTGTTCGAAATGTCTTAAAGTTAATGAGATTAATCCACTCGGACTTTTTAAAATCGGTTGGCAAAATGCTTTATCTAAGAACAATACTATAAACATATATCGTCTCACCTTTGAAATTTATTGATGACCACAGTAGAAGTACGGCTATTGATCTTTTTCTATTTTCCAATAAATAAGAGGGTCCGACGAAAAAATAGTTTCAGCAAATGTCTAAATTTAGACAACTCCAAAATGTCAAAACTGTACGACGTTGAAATACTGGATCTCCAAATACTATCTATCTTCTCTAAAAAGCCATCATGTGGCGTATTTTTGCCGAATCTCAATAAAGTAAATTTCAAATATTACATGTAAGTTGTGAAAGCGATTTGATGAAAAACCGAGGTTTAAGAAATATTTTTAAAAACTAGCTCCGCTCTCGAAAAAGAAGAATTTTTCAAGAAAACATACGATTAAAAATTATCAAGAGGGTTAATTAAAAAATTTAAATGATCTTTTTTGTAAAATATGTGTGGTGGTGAAAAAAAATACACATAAGAACAAATGATTATAACATTTATATCAAGTGAAACATTAATTTGACTGTATTTTAGCTGTAGCGAAGGAACACGTGAACCTCGAACCTGGCAAAAGAATAGGTGAAGTTATATTGTCCATTTGTCTATAAAAGTTTGTTTCTTGTTAATTTATTCTATTTTTTATATTGTCACGTCTAACATTTGCACATTTAATTCACTGAAGGGATTCTTTGTCATTTGTTAATTTTAACATTTGCACATTAAATTCACTTAAGGCACCCTTTGTTATAAAAATGTTGGTTTAATTTAAAATAAAAAAAAATAAACAGCGAATTTAAATGACTTTTTATTTTTGTAAAATATATGTGGTGGTGAATAATTATACACATAAGAACAAATGAATATAACATTTATATCAAGTGAAACATTAATTTGACTGTATTTTAGCTGTAGCGAAGGAACACGTGAACCTCGAACCTGGCAAAAGAATAGGTAAAGTTATATTGTCCATTTGTCTATAAAAGTTTGTTTCTTGTTAATTCATTCTATTTTTTATATTGTCACGTCTAACATTTGCACATTTAATTCACTGAAGGGATTCTTTGTCATTTGTTAAGTTTAACATTTGCACATTTAATTCACTTAAGGCACCCTTTGTTATAAAAATGTTGGTTTAATTTAAAATGAAAAAAAAGATAAATAAACAGCGAATTTAAATGACATGTGTGCTAGACTCTTCTATTGAAAATAAATAATCTACTGCTATATTCACAAAACTTAATTGTATGGTTAGAGAAAGTACACTTTATTATTTAAGACTTAAAGAAGACATAACCAAATCAGTCCATTCAGCTGTTAATTTTCGTGAATAAAGCTCCGAAAGATTAGTTAAAAATACTGTAGAGAATTGTCAAAAAATAAGTAATAAAAACAATGGAGGAAATGCTATATTATGGCCTCAAACATATTTCAGATTGCTATCCAACAAAGACTTTTTCGGGCATCGATTACGCTTTATCTGGGTACAACATTCTCCGAGGCTACCCTATGGCGGTTGGAATGGATCCAGGATTTAAATATTTCATTTTTAACATGACATTCAATGACGACCTACACTCTACCGATTGTGTGTACGCTATCCCAGACGGTCTGTATGTGAGATTTGAAGAATCTTGCATCACGACTTGCAATGCTGATGAATGCAAAACTCAAGACGAATTTTCAACGTCATTGTCACAAGAAGTAAGTGGGCCTTTAATTTTTTTGTTAAATTCAATTTTAAATAAATACGTTGAATTATGTTTTGAACAAGATACCTATTGTCAGATGATAATTGTTTGTTAAGATATACACAAAAGTTGATTGTGTAGTTAACTGAACACCGCACAAGGGAAATAAGCTGATTAAGCTCTATTAGAAAAAACAGTTTTGTTATCATTCTTCTTCTTCTAATTATTATTATTACTATTATTATTATTATTATTATTTTATACTTTTGTTATTATTAGTATTATTTCTATATTGCTGACATTTATAAATCCATAGTTTACATATTGACGATATGTATTTGAGACTGTATCTGTTTTGCCTTGTTGCAAATCGAGAACAGAATTTCTGTTATCCAAACAAAAATCAACTGGTTACCTTGTTGCAACAGCTATTTTATCAAGCCATGAACTGATAGATAGATAGATAGATAGATAGATTAGAGGTTAGTTAGAGGTTAGAGGTATAGAAAAAAACTTACGTTTGTACATTCTAAAGGTCTCAAGCAGCACAGGTGGTTGGGGCGTGAGCTTTTCAGCTGAGTCTGAATGGCAGAATGCAGTTCAAGAGATAACAACAGAGCACATTACTTATTTCTTTTCAACGGCGTTGTGCAAGTACTATCTTTCTGAAATGGATCCAGTCTTTCCTCCTGGCCTACACAGTAGCTTTCTAGCAACTGTCCAGACACTTGCAGCAACTGACGATGAAGAAAGTTACTTTGACTTTTTTGAAACTTTTGGCACCCATTACCTTACACGAGTTGATTTCGGTGCTAGATATACCCAACAGTATACCCTTACTGAAAGTGACTACAAATATGTTGAATCAAGCTCATCACAATACGATGTCAAAACTCAGGCAGGATTTGCTGGTACATTCAGTATCAGCGGTGGTACTGGAATGTCAGAAAGCCAAGTTGAGGCTGCAGAAACATTTACCTCTAAAGCAACAGCAGCTACAATAACGGTTGGTGCCCTACCGAGTGGCAATGACGCAAACACTTGGGCATCCGATGTTAAGCAATACCCAATGCCGATGTCCTTTGAGTTAGATTCAATTGAAAATGTTTTCACCAGCCATTTCTTTGGTGACAATTCCGGCATCGATTATGATAAAGTGAGGCAAAATATAATAAAATACAAACCTGATTACTGTCAACATCTGTTGAGCCAAGGGGAATATGTGACCTGCGAAGACATTGGTATAGTATTCTATCACATAAGATCTTATTTTCTCTAATTTTTTTCCACGTGAATGTGCAAATAAACAACTGCACGAAATAATTCTTTATCAGCTTAATATCACTGGATTTTCAGTAGTTATTCATAAAATAACGTTGATATAATATTAGAAATGTCTTTAGTTGATTTGTCGTAAAAGAAAAGTAAATATACTGAAAAGAACAGTAAATGTACCGAAAAGAGAAGTAAGTGTAGTACAAAAGGTAAATGTATTGAAAAGAAAAGCATACAAAAGGTAAATGTAGTGAAAATATTCTGACAAAACCAGTACAAATATACTGACAAGTAAATGCACTGAGGAGAAATGCAAGTAAATACAATGAAAAGAAAAGTACTAAACTAAGCTTTGAATCTATATTCCTGTTATTTTTCCATAGAGCCAACGACATATTGTGATCCATACGAAGACGGTCCACATAACATAGAATGCTTGAAGACGTGGTGGGTGAATGCTGGGTGTAATCTCAATGGTACAGCATCACCTCTTAATAATCAAGGAAATGTTAATTTATGGAATGGCTGGGGAGGAATAGCTGTACGGAATGACATGAAGAAGACGTGGACATACGCCATGGAAGACAAAAAGGACTACTACATGATGTGCTTTGGAAACCGTAAGTGTAATACTTGATACATACGAATACTATAAGAGTGTGGCATACGGAAGAAATAATGAGTATTGTGACTAGGGCGAACTTACAACACGCAGTTATTTTAGGTGAAAAATAACATGATTGACTCGGTTTTTCATTTTTTTCCTACAAAGCAGTGGTAAATGCCTTAAAATTATTGATCTTTCCAAGTTTCTACGCATCCCAACCACCCAATCGTAGTACGTGCAAGAAAATCATGATGATCGCACATATCAATGCAATGTAAGATAATGAAAAAAATATAACTCACAAAACTATTTCTACAACTTAAACCAGCTGTCATCAGATACCATGAATGGAAGAAGGAAGCAGTAGTATACTACTTAACATAAAGCACTGTTACCTAGTATACATAACAGCATAAACCATACTTTTCCTTTTCAACAACTGATGAGATTTGGTATTTCTTGATAAGTTCTTCTATTGTTTACAAATAGCTTTTAACTGTCTAATAGTTGGCATTTCTTGATTAGTTCTTCATTGTTTATAAATAGCTTTCAACTGTCCAATGGGCAACGATCCGGCGCCATATGACGTGAATTGCTTTTCGTACTGGTGGGAGAATGCGGGCTGCTGGTTAAATGGAACATATTCGCCAATACATTATGTCAATCAGTGGTATGGTGAAACAAGTCATTCGGCGAGAATGAAGATGGTTGTCTACAGGATAGATGCTCTCCTTGGTACTCAGCCCGGATATGAAGAGTGCTTTGGCAAATGTAAGTCCATTTTATAAACAAAACACCATAGTATCCAAGGAAGCGACGTTGGAGGAAAAGAGTTAAGGGGTCGCCGCAGTTCTCCGCAACGTTCCCCTAATAAAAATAAAGTGTTAAATTTCAGGTTTTCAATAACACAGTTTGACAGATAAACTCGGTAATTAAGGTGATTTTTAAAAAGTCGACCCTTTCCTCAACACTGACGCTGCAAAGTACGGAGTTAAAGCTCAATCTCTATTAAAACTGTTGTGTCTTTCGACAACGTGTCATAAGTTATGCGGTCGCTTAGAGAATGTAGATCGATAACAATTATAATGAGTCTTCATATACAATTTTTCAAGTTGATACATTTAGAAGTCATGTAGTATTGTTTTAGTTAAAAACTAGATAGATAACGTTTTGGTTTTTTATTACTTACACTTACTTAACCATTAGTTACTTTCAAAACTTTGAAACTGACTGAAAATTTTTATGAAAGCGTGCTTGATGCTAAATTAGCTCTATAGCTATAAGCGCCAAGTTGCAATCTGCACATTTTAGCTGTTATATGAATCGATACCAACCAAGAAAACAATGTATATATATATATATGACTTAAACAACTTAAAATTGTTCCAAAGATAAAACAGGTTCCAAAGAATTGCTTCAATGCAAAGAAATTATTTCTCAATATCTTGGTTTCAGAATAAAATTCACACAGAAACAAGCATGATTTTCTTCTACATATTTGCTTTTATTGCTATCAGTCCCGTCGTGCCCTGTACCCAGCAAGCGACCTTTTACCAGAGACTGCCTTAGTTTGTGGTGGGAACAAGCTGGATGTTTGTCGACAGGAAAGCTGAGTCCAGAAAACAGCCCATTTGCCTGGGGTCTCAGTGACGCTTACAAAGTGATATTTGACATGAATGTCCTGAATTATGAAGCAAAGAACGACTATTTCAAGGCTTACATGGCATGTTTCGGGGAAGTCTCAAGATTCTGATTAACCGAGAAGGTATATATACTGCTTGTTAGAGACCAAAGGATACAACATCCTGTTTATGATATTTGACAATTGACACCACAATCTGATAGCCTAGTTGCCATCGCTGATAAAAACTATGGCAGTTATTTTTTTTTCAAAGTTGAACATGAGCTCTTAATCGACGCAACCATTCTCATATTATATTCCTGAAAGTACTTCAACGCTCTAAAGGCAAAGTTCATTTTGATTTATTTTGACGAGCTATTTATGATGCTGAACTGAGCTCAAATTGGTACAATGGTTAAGTGATTCTGATATAACGTACATCTTCTGCATCTTAGAAATTGCATCTTAATGTTACTGCTTAATGACAAAAAAGGAAAAATAAGAAGAAAAAAGCTTGAAAATATTTAGTATTTGCAAGTTTCCCTTAGGTACATTATCGATTATTTTGAATTCTGCCTTAATTTTGATGAATTTGTTAATATTTTTGGACATGTATTTTAAGGTGTTTATTCAACCAGCAACGTGTGGTAGTGATGATTCGTTTTCATAACAACTAAATAACTTGTTATAACATTTATTAACTCTACTGATGTCAAGAATAACGCATAATATATGACTCATGTTTAGGAAGAGACATGAAAGTTTCTTTGCTAATTTTAGATTTCATATTAATAAGGATTAAACAAGCTACATTTAGCCAATAAATGAATTAAAACAGAACATTAATAATCAGGTTATTTGGTACAATGTGAGAAAACTATTGATTGAATGTAATAAAAGATAACACAAAAAACTGATATTTTTGATGTTGTTGTTGTTGGAAACCAAGTGAATAACATTTCTGACCTATATCTTTAATGAGTTGAAGAGGCTTCAAGTTGAAAACATTACAGTGCAAAATAATGCAAATCTGTCAAGTAAGAGCAAACTCCATAAAATTGTTATTACTATGATGATTCAATGACCACTTATTCATACCTGTCCATTGCCAGATTCATAATAAAGCCACACTCATGTGTAAAAAAAACCATAATACTTTATGAACTAACCATTCTCAACCATTTTGTTCAATACACTGTTACATTGTAAAACATCATGTTATTATTCGACTTTTTGTTGTGCTTTACAAAACCTGTAAAAATATAAGATAAGGTTGAATTTTGAGTAAAAAAATGAAGCATTTTATCCATCAGAGGAAATATGAAATGCTTTGATTGTAGATATATTGCAGAAGATAACATATCATAATATAAATAAAAAGCAAACTGTGTTAGCTTAGCAGAACGTAAATTAATGGCAAACCGTGTTCACATAAATCCCAAACTGTGCTTTTCATACCATAGTCCTTCCAGATTAGAATACTTAAAACATGTAAAATATAAATGTATGATATACAGTAAATTATATAATATTACATGCTAGTGATGTCGGCGGTTAGTGAACTAACCGGTTAACGTAAAACGGTTTACCAAACGGTTATCACAAAATGTTAAACGGTAAATTACCGGTAAATAACTAGAAAACATTCGAATAAATACACACATAAAAAATTCAGTTGTGACATTACACTTTTCCGTAACTATTGTTTTGGAAAATTAACTTACAGCAGCTTTCCAGCCGGTGACTCGCCACTGATAATCCAGTGTCTGGGCGAATCAATAATAATGCAGCATACTTTACTGCATGCGCGTCACAAGTAGGCTACTGTATTTATCAGTGAAAAAGAGCTTAGTAACCGTTTATTCGTGAATTTCACAGAAGTTACAACCGTTTCTTGAATTGACACCGGTAATCCAACCCTAGTAGCTATCTTTCTTTGGCACAATGCCTCACTGAAGCAGTTTGGAGGAAAACAGATGCTTTGGGAATGTCAATGTAAATGTGTTGTGGTGTTATCAAATCAGAGCCAACAAACCGATCTTCCGTAACCCTTATTACGCTCCCGTGTTTCATGATAATTTCGTGGGCGATAACCAATCAAAGCACGACCAAACCTCAACCAGGTCTGGATTTACGACAGATTGAGCCCCATAAATCAATTCAACTTCGACTAGTTTGCATACTGTTTATAGGAATGAGTGTTGCAAATGAAAAAAAAACAGATATCTAATGCTTTTACATTTTAATCAATAGTTTTACATCATTTTTAAAACTTCTTGAAGACGTTTGCACTGGCAAAATATATAGATTTTTATCACAGTTGACTTGGCCGTATGTTGAAAATGTGATTCACTCTTATGCGCTGAGATGGATCAAATGTTTTCACTATTTGTTAAACAAAGCATATGCTGTCAAGTTTTTTGTCGCCAATTCCCTTCAACACAGACAATGATAAAGCCACCTGACTGGTTGGACTGATACAAAAAAATATCCAGCAGCCTATAGCATTGATAGCACGATCCCGAAATGGTTAGGGGAGAGTTTTCAGATCAGTTCATGATTTTTATGTCTATGTTATCTCGAATAAATTTACGTATTTTTGCATTCTTTTGTGATTCTTTTTACGAGTTGTTATAACATTATCAAGCACAAGCTTTCAGTAATTTGTTGTATGGAGTTTGATTCTGGAAAATGCGGGCTATACGTAGTAGGTTATCTACCAAGCATAATGCCACTGTTTTCTTCGTAGACGTATTGGCGATCGGCAAACAAAAAACAACCTCCCTAGTAGGGGATGTTGACAAAATGTTGCTGAAACAATCCAGATCACAGTTCATAGTGCGAATGCACAAACTGAAACCATACCGGTTTTTAGGGAGCAAAATTAAAGAAAGGCAAAATAAAAAAAGTAAAACTTGAGTTTGCTCGATTTTCCAATTGTTTAAGCTTTTATAAATAAATTTATAATGAATATGTATAATAGATATATATCAATAAATATTAAAAATAAATTTGTAATTTCATACATACGCCTTTATGAAGTCAATATCATCCTTTATTAATTGCACATGTGTTACCAATTTAAATTTAATAAGAAAATTTAATTTATAAGTGAAAGAAATAATATTGCTTCATTAGCCTAGTATGATTTTCAGTTTATTTTCCGTCTTGAATTCAAAAGTTTTATATACAGTCAAGCATTTGGCTGATTATTCTTTTTCAAACTGAGAGTGGTGAACACACCGACACATCGTAAACAACTAGAATTTGTAAGCCAAAAACTAGACCGATTTCACAACCGAGTTGCGAAACAAACACTAGGGGTACTGAAAAAATAATTATCGATTGAGCTGAAAAAATCTTATCCTATTTCAATTTTTAAATTTGCATTTTGATTCTTGATTCTGTTCCGGTTTAAGTTTATGCAACGTTGTTTAGGCTCAAAGGGCCGAAAATGAGCCAAAAATCTCTAACCATTTTCCAAATAATTGTCAACTTCCGATTTTTGACCTTGACCGTGACCCAGAAGGTCAATATCACCGAGGTACCTCTTATGTAACGTTGTTTAGGCCCAAAGGGTAAAAAATGAGCTCAAATTGCTCTGAACACTACGAAGGTATCACTACCACAACTCCGTAGCATTCCGTATATTCACAAATTGTAACGCAGTTATTTGTAAAAACAAGTTTCATAAAAATACAGCATTTGCTTTCCGTGATCAACTTTTCACTGATTGCAGCATTGAAAAAAGGCCCAGTTCAGCACAGCCAGCTACTTACAAAACAATAGCACTGCATGGTCGAGTGGCCACAGGGCAGCATTTCATTACGGAAAGTCCACAAGTCACATACAGAGTACTGATCTGCATTATACATAATCGCGTGTGCACAATAGGCACCTTGTATTGTGAATTGTGCGTGTTTTAACACTTGTACGCATGGGGCGTTTTACATGGCGTTGGAGAGTTTAAAGTAACTTGTATCCGTTAATTGGTATTCAGTTAAGCGTTCTGTATACTGTGTACAAAATTTCCACTTTAAACCGACCACAAACGAAAAGATGACGTCATGTTGACGCCATACCATAAAATTAAGGTTATCACGATGACAAAAGTAGTCTCATAACGTATTTGACGACAAATCTCTAGATAGAGCCTTATTGAAGATATTAAGCTCTAAAATATTCATGACGTCATAAGATGCAAAAGATGATGTCATACGTCAAAAATTTTTCTCTTGATCGAGTTTATTACATATCCTATACATGTGCTAAGTTTCATTTTCCCAGCGTTAGCCGTCTCAGAGGAGATCTGCTGACACGGCTATGAAAGAAGCAAAAAGCTAAGAAGTGAAAAAAGAGAAACTTTTATAATTCGTAGTATTTAGCCAAATACTTGGGACAAGTCCCAGTGCTTAATTAAAACAAAGTTGCAACAAACAACCTATACGTCACCGTCTGGCCACTGAAGAGCAAATGCTAACAGTGAAAGCTTTTAATTTAATCACAGTTTGCCTCACTTCAAAACAGACTAACAAGGAAAAAGATTACAAAAATAAAAATCCAGTGTAAGCAAATACTATACCAGTATCCTAACAGTTCATATCTTCTCCTTGGTGTAGCAGATGTTGACAGTAATCTGGTTTGTATTTTATTATATTTTGTCTCACTTTGTTATAATCGATGACCGAATTGTCGCCAAAGAAATGGCTTGTGAAGACATTTTCAATGGATTCCAGCTCAATTGACATTGGCATTGGGTATTCCTTAACAGCGGATGCCCAAGCGTTTGCGTCATTGCCACTCGGCAGGGCACCAACCGTTACAGTGGTTTCTGTTGCTTTAGAGGTAAATGTTTCTGCCGCTTCAACTTGGCTTTTTGACATTCCAGTACCATCACTTTTACTGAATGTACCAGAACATCCTGCTTGAGTTTTGACGAGCTTGATTCAAAATACTTGTAGTCACTTTCAGTTAGTGTGTACTGTTGGGTATACCTGCCCTGAAATCAACTCTTGTAATATTGTTATTGTTATTAGACTTTTCTTTTTACGCGCTTTTTAAGCTATATAAAAGCGCTACAATAATCAAAATAATATAGGCATAGTACAATCAACATGATACTGACATAATACTGATATTGTCTAAAGTAGCACTCAAATGCAGGTAAGATATTACTAATTAAAACAACTAAAATTACACAATGCTTTAGTTAAACGCAGTATGATCTCTTAAATAAAAAAGTCTTGAGATTCTTTTTAAAAGTGTTAAAATTTTCTGTTTCTCTCAAATTTTGTGGTAATTTATTCCAAAGTCTCGGCCCTGCAACCTTAAAACTTCGATAACCTGCTGATTTTAGGCGGAACCGTGGTTCAACTAAGAGACGCTGTGATGCTGAACGGAGGGGTCGGGTTGGAGTTCACTAATATATCCTGGGGCAAGACCATATAGTCCTTTATATACCATAGTGACAACTTTGTACTCAATACGTTCTGGTACAGACAACCAGTGAAGTTTGATTAAGGCTGGTGTTCTGGGTGTTACAGTTACCAATCGGGCTGCTTCATTTAGTACGCTCTGCACATAACACCGTAATGAGTACCAAAGGTTTCAAAAAAAATCAAAGTACTGTGCTTCATCGTCAATCTGATCCAGATTCTCAACTGTCGCCACAAAGCTTCGGTGTAGGCTCGGAGAGAAGACGGGGTCCATTTCGGAAAGACAGTACTTGCACAACGCTGTTGAGAAGAAGTAAGTACCGTGTTCCGTTGTCATCTCTTGAACTGCATCTATCTATCTATCTATCTATCTATCTATCTATCTATCTATCTATCTATCTATCTATCTATCTATCTATCTATCTATTTCTATATCTATCTATTTCACATCTTTATACCGTGATATAGGTATTTATTTCCATTGTAAAAGATGTGAAAGAATTTTACTTACTGTGTCTTTTGCAAAAGTTATTGATCTGTGTTTGTTATTCAAGCATTCATGCATTTAATGCTTGTATTCAGAGCGCGAATGTATTCAATTCTTTAACTGCAAAAGAATTCCGAGGCTCAAACTAACGTGAAAAAAATTCCGCCCGCATGTACCTAGACCCAGATATGTGGCAGCCGCTGAAATGGGCTTCCATAGGTGAATGACTTGCAGGGTAGTTTATATTGGGGTGTCATGTATCAACTTGCGGTTGACTGTTTATCTGACTATACCTTAGTGGGTCTCAAGCATTCAAAGGACTTAAAAAATTAATTAAATTGTAAATTATATCAAAGTAGTTTGGTGTTTTGTGACCTTATAATGCACCAAATAATTGGGTACAAGGTATGTTATTTGGAATTAATGCCTTAACATACTGATGCACAAGAGTTTATCTTTTAAGCTAGACTGATTAATAACACCACTGTTTTCATATACTTTGATTATGCTACACTTATCATGCAAACGTCAATGTCCGGTAGAAAGGCTATGCAGATCACTCATTATTTTACATTAATGTGTGCTGTATTCTAAGTAAACTTATTTCTTAGAAATGGCAATCACTCACTCACTCACTCACTCACTCAATCAACCAATCAATCAATCACAGTCAATCAATCGAAGCACAGAATTAATCTGGATCAATGGTTAAATGGTCTTCATCAACTAATTCTCCGAATGAACCATTTGCTTTTCGCAGCTGAATGACTAGCTCTGGGTAAAACGCACAAAAAATCGGTTAATATTAAACACGGGTACATTCGAACCGACAAATTTAAGTTGATCAGTTTAACGCTTCACCACTGACTTACCTCTTTCCCATCTCAAAGGAATTGTTAAAACAACTGAATTCACCTGGACTGATACCAAGTGCACTATTATGTCACCAAAGGAAAGAAAAAACCGAGCAGCACAAGGTACTTGGGTCAGTGCTACAATCGATATCGATTAATGGCATCATTAGTTTACGCTGTCTAACAAAAGAGACAAAAATGGAATAAAATGTGAATGAGACAGCTGGTTTCTTTACATGTACCTACTTCGCTAATTATATGAGGTTTGTAAGCAAAGAATGTGAGCAGCAGGTGAAGTAGCAGGAAAAGAGCTGACTGCTCCGTGGACCAGCTAAGGGAGAACACCTATATGCACCAGCTGACATGCAACAGCTACATGCACCAGCTGACGGGAAACAACAACATGCGTCACCTGACGTACTTCAGCTACATGCACCAGCTGGCAGATAACCTCAACGTGCACAAGCTGACGGATGACCACTAACTGCACCAGCCATGAAGATGATTGAAACCATGGTGACCACTACAATAAACATAGCGACGTCTATTCAATATCTGTTTGAAATTGTCCCCAAAAATCACAACGTCTACGCAACGTCTTTGTGTAAATCTTATATAGATGCCGAGGTTTTGTTGTAAATGAGAGTAGAAGCGACACCTGTCTTCTGATGCTCTTCGGATACAACTGAACAATCTGTCATATCATCGCTCATCAGAAAATGGCACATCACGCGATTCATTTCGAAAAGAGAATATTTTTTTGGAAAGTAGATATGGTAATAAATAGATGTCAAGCGGAATGACCCAAGGGTTAGGGTTTACATGGTTGAAGAGAGGTCATAGTATCTTATGAAACGTTTATGTAACGTCGATCCGAAGTCGATTCCACGATTTTTTCACATACAACCAAGTTTCGACGATACTCTTACGTCAGGCTGCGACTTCTATCCAGCGTCTACGCAATGTTTGTTGCAGGATCTATGCAATTTCAGTAAGTAGGCTAAACTTACTCCCTCTGCATCACCGTAAAGGGTTTTAAATCAAACTAAATAAATCTTTTACAGCCTCTCGTGTCAATTTATACAGCGAAGGGCTGTATAAAGAATTTATTCTTTTCGGCTCCTAATGCAGTTTTCGCAAAACACCATCGCTATCCCTTCGCTAACATCAGAATACAACGATTAATTCAAGTGACTGCGTGAAGAACATAGGTGCTTTTTTTCGACGCTCATATGTCTATGGAAAGACCTGACGCCATTTGCTATCAAAAAACTCGTTCACCTAGACTTATCTACCGTGTGTCCGAAGTACGAAGACGCTTCTCGCCTGTTACAGTTCTTACATTGGCTTCCTATTGGGCAAAGGATAGAATTTGAAATTCTTGTATTCACACATAACTGCCCTACAAATTCTTCGACGTCAGAGATGCATATAAAATACGTCGGAAATATCGGCAACATAAGTCGGATATACGCATATTTTTTCCGTTTTGCTCATCGTTTATTAGGTGTTTATGCGCATATCTTCCTACGAAGTTTTTTATGCATATATTCGACGCATATCCGACGTATTACCAACCGTCGGCTATACGTCGGTTATACGTTTATATTCCGATGCATTTCTGACGAACTTCCGATGATTTTTATACGTATAAAATGCATATTTCCGAGGTTTTCCAACGCATTTCCGACCAAGTGACAATCGGAAAATATGCGTTTTTCAGACGTATAAAAATGCGTGTGCGCATTCGAAAAAAAATTGTTTTTAACCTTAACTGACCCATTGCACCCTTACCAACCATTCATGATTCACATATTCATACATACATTGCTGAGGGATAGTATATTGAGACAAATGATAATTTTCAAGTATATTCATAATGCTCCACTATTGATTCTTCATAATGTCCCTTACAAAACGTCAATCGATAAATTTCCGACGTCGAATAAGCATCGGAAAATATGCGTTTTATAGACGTATAAAAATACATATGATACACGTTGAGAATCTCAGCATCTTTTTTTCCGATGGATTTCCGACGTCGTTTATACAAAGGAAAATATGCGTTTTATAGACGTTTAAAAAATACGTATAATACGCGTTGGCAATATCGGCATCTTTTTTCCGACTCATTTTCGATGCATATACGATGTTTCTAAAAATGCGTATATATTCCGCCGTATATCCGACGTATAAACGATGTTTCAAATCCGCTGCCAACGCTGCCGATGCAATTTAGAGATTAACGACGTCGTTTATGCGTCGGCAGTTTTGTAGGGTGTCCTCGACAGAGCACCAAGATACCTTACCGAACTCATCTCCTGGCGTCCAGCTCATAGGACTTCACGAACGGACTACCAGTTTCAACTCATCTAGTTCCGAACTTACAGTAAATTTTGGATTTCGTGCGTTTAGGAATTGTGCTCCACGATTATGGAACTCTTTACTCACAGCCATACGCAGTATTAACTCAATAGCATCTTTTAAAAAAGCACTTAAAACATATCTTTTTAGAAAAGCATATACTTGATTGCTTAATTCAGTATATTTATCATTGCAAGGTTTGTCTAGTGATTATGGGTTTTAGTACAGTTTTCACTGTTTTATAATATTTAATTTTATATGTTTTTTTCATCAGTATTATCATAATATTCTTTTTGCAGTATCGTAAAGCGTTTAGAGATTATATATATTTGGCGCTTTATATGTTAAATAATTACATTGGTACCCCTCAATACCGGATCAACCGACTTATCATGTCGATGCCCCGCCGGATCCGTGCTTTACGCCGGGCCAATAATAATAATAATAATAATAATAATAATAATAATAATAATAATAATAATAATAATAATAATAATAATAATAATAAAGGGGATACATGGTTTTAACTATGTATAACAAAGGGCACCCATTATACAGTCACCATAACCACGCCAGTATAATGGTCTGATTTAATTGAAAAGTTAGGAGTTTATAGTCAAGTTTTTTTTACAAAGGAATCAAGGTTATTCTAAAGTTATTTGATCTTGGTGAATTTTTCGTTTAAAAATTTTATTCAAGGAAAGTTTCATAACACCATGCATAAAGAAGCTTATTTACCTCCTGTTCTAATGAAGTTGAAAATTCTTCCTGAGTTTTACATTCGTCTGCTGAACAAGTGGTGACACAAGCTTGTTGGAATCGGACATACAAATCATCCGGTACAGCATAGACACAATCTGTGGAATGCAGCTCGTCGTCGAATGTCATGTCAAAAATGAAATGTTTAAATTCTGGATCCATTCCAAACCGCCATAGGATAGCCCCGGAGAATGTTGTACAAGGATAAGGCGTAATCTATACCCGAAAAAAGTCGTTGTTAGGTGGCAATCTGAAGATTAGGTGGCAATATGATTAAAAATCTAAAATTAAAGTAACACGTTAGCTGATTTATTATTCATTGATTTTAATGGCCCAATAATGACTTTAAAAGCAGCCCTTAGCCCCTCCCATTTCCGTTATGATTCAGGAGCTCAACGAGGCAACGTCAGTTCCTCTCGTACTTATTTAGCTTTTTTACTCAACATTTTGACAGATTTTGTTAAAATAAAATGGCCGATGAATTAACAATTATTTTTAACCATACTAAAAGCATCTTTACGACCGTTTGAAAAGAGTTTACAGCAGAATTGAACTTTAAATCATATCACAATTTTAACGGCCCAACCTCATTGTAAATTTTACGTGTTTTACGCGATCTAATTGTTGCTTGATTGACGTTGTCAAAACATTGACTCATTGAAGCTCATTGAACAGCATGTCATAGGGAGCCACTTCAAGCAAACTCGAGTTCAAACATTTTTCCTTTTAACGCCTTTGTCTAAGCTGAACTCACAGCGTGGATACAAATCTGCTGCATCAATTAACTGTTATATTCAGTTGGTCCTTTCGCACATCGCACAAAGATGTTTACCTTAAGGGTGTAAAATCTATATAAATTTGATTGATGGCCTTCTCCAAGAAAGTGAGAAAAGGGGCGGACTCGGTTCCATGGATAAATGCAGTATTTTTGTTGGGCCTTTAGTGATGGTCTCATTCCATCAGATAACTGAAACTTCCACTGTTTCTTTTTTTCAAATTAAATTAGTTTTTCCTTATCTTTGAAAACATAAAAATTCTTGGTATCGGTAGATCTCAATTTATCAATTAAATAAAATAAAAGACATGACATGAAACACATTTTGAGATAAACAGCTGAAAATGTAAATATAAGCTTACCTGTTCTTTTGCCAGGTTGCAAATTCACATTTTCCTTCGCAAAAGCTTAAATGTAAGCACATACAATTCAGTTTATGTGAAGGCTTATTTAATTGAACTTTAGTAGTTTACAGATTAACTCTATTCTATGGTGATGTTTCAGTTCACAATGACCGAAGCCTTTCAACAATCGTCATAGGAAACTTAAAGACATTTTTAAGGAAGTCTGATGTCAATCAGTCTTATTTGCGTTACATGCTAGCAGACAATGATATCTTGGTCTGATTCACCTAGAAACAGCAATTATACTTTCAAATTAAGTTTTGTTTTCTTTCCGTAATATAAATAATATAAGAAAAGGATTTACTGAAAACCGGTTATTAACGGTTAGAAACCGTTATGTTTCTAATCGCTAATAACCGGGTTGGATTTTACTAATCAGCTTTCTTTCTAACCGCATAATCACGCGAAGCAGACAAATGATTTCAGGTATAAACAACGCAAGTGGAGCCGTACATCACATACACATTGGTTAAACTTTATCACAACAAACTTCCTAAAATTCCTTCAATTAATTCATTTGTCTCTGTTGATTTCTAAGAATATCCTTGTGATAAAATCCTTGCGATAAAACAAGGGTGTACACAACAACTGCTCAAATTTTTCATACTTTATAAAAATATATGGAGCACAGGCTCAAGCATCAGCTTTGATTCTTGTTCGTATTAAAATATTTTAGTAGAAGATAAGATTATTCCCCTAATCAACTCTGCATCTAACATACAACCTGTACTACCAATGTGATGAAACATTATTATTACAAGGAGCTTGTCAAAGGTTAAAATGATAGAAACACGTAAGTTGGTGGACTATTAGAAAAATTCCCCTCCTCCGCAGCCTGTAGCACTGCTAGCACGAGCCTGAACCACACGAGCTGCCGGACTGATCTAAAAATACCCCTCTCCCACTGTCTCTAGCACCGGTAGTGTAGTGGACTTGGTGTTAGTTTTTTGAGATAGTACATCTAACTTTTATATTGCCCCATGTTTTGAGCTTTGAGACATGTGTTAAAATCAGGTAATCCCCTGTGATTGGTTTGTGACACGTGTTCTGATCAATGGACCATATCCCATCAAATTCGTTGATATTTCTCCACGTGTTTGGTCAGTCTGTTAAAGAGATGGAGAGATGTAGGTTTAGCCTGAAGTTTAAGTCCGCCACAATTGGTAAGAACTTGATTATAATAAGTTATAATAAATGAAATGTTTTTTTACTGACTCAATTTATCTGTTAATTATCGGTACTTTAGTATTAATTTTGTGGCAATGTGTTCAAATATTTTGTTATTGTTTATTGCAGTCCACATTGCGAGGCAGGATAGGAAATAAACTAGTAAGGAATCGTTTTTTATTTACCGTCCGTCACAGTAGACAATTCGGACGGAGGTGGACAGCTAAATCAATCTGGAGAGCCAACCAATGACAAGCCAGCACAGACGCCACCACGATGTCCCCACCAGCTACGCGCTTATTGGCTCTGATACGCGCTGGACGGCCGAGCTACGCGTTCAGCAGCTCAGGTACGCACTGGAACACCCAGCTATGCGCTTGACGGCTCATATATGCGCTGGACGGTACAGGAACGCACTGTACGACGCAGGAACGTACGGAACGCTAAGGTCACTGCACAGAACGCCTCGATGGATGCGGTATTTTCCATGGACTGTTGCTGTGACATCATCAAGAAGTGGCTGGTATTTTTGTCCTATGCTTAAAAATTCTATTAAAACAGTTGTGAAAAAACTGAGAGTAAAACAAGAATATGCTCCAAATTTGAATGAAAGCCCCCCTCCCCGCGCCCCTGTCTAGTATTTAAAAACATTCTCTCTTTTGAAAAAGCTGGATTCAGAGTTCCTCCCTTTGGAACTGTTGGGGTGAAATTGTGTGAAAAAAAACGATTGATTTATTTTTGAAAATGACAAATTGGTGTAAGCAATGTCACCCCTACCCCCCCCCCCTGCGCCCCATCCCCGTTGTCTCCTCCCTCCGTTCCGTTCGCTTTGCTGTTGATATTTCATAGAAAGGAGAGGCGAGTACTGTAACAGCCCTGCCCGACTAAAATGTATTCATTATAAAAATAGGCTCTCCTACGCATATCTTGACCTTTTAAAAATGCATAGGAATACTTATTATTTTTTAACTTAATAAAAAAACAAAACGATTTATTTATCGTTAACAAACAGATTGTCTTGTGGTTGTTTAATTCGTCGTCAACAATATATTCCTCTTATCTAAAATTTTGCTTTATAGTATGCCGGATGGCCTAGTATTGTTTAATCAGATTTAGACAAAATTTTCCTCTGGTTAAATAACTAAAACACAAATACATACAAATTTTAACCATTTAAATTAACAATAGTGTAATACAATACAATATAATTAATCATTTTGGACACATATTTATCATTTGTTTTTGTCACTTTTACTCCACAAAAATATTTTCCCAAGCAATTTACTTCATCTGCTTTTCATGTCCAGTCTTTTTATACGGTTTTACAGTGTGAAGTCAAAAGCTTGTACTTCAGCTTCAGGTTTTCAGATACTTTGCTAGTTTCTGCAGTGTTCTTTGTTTGCTCTGTTCTTCAGTATAGCTTTACCCTCCGTGGTTTCTGTTTTGGCCTCAAAGGCTGGTTTTGCATTTATTCAGTGGATGATAGCTTAGGCTAAACTTTAGTGCCAATGAGTGGACAGTTTGTCTAGCAAGTCATTTGGTTTAGCTGGCTTAGTAAAACCTACGGTTATGGCTTAGTCAAGACTTTTTTTGGTTTGGTATAGCCTCTGGTACTGACTAATCAAAGCCTATGGTTCTGACTTATTAAGGTCTTTGGTCTGGATTGCAGTAACCACTGGTTATGGCTTGGTATAGCTTCAGTATTTGGCTTCGTGTAGCCTCTAGTCCCGGCCTACAGTAATCTCAGGTTGAACTTGGTGAGTGTAGTTTCAGGTTGAAACGTATGTATTTGATCAAATGATATCAGGCTTTCAGTTGCCATCACTCTAATCGGTTCCAGTTTCGCTGTGAATTATATTTTCACCTCTTTAGTTTCACCTTTTTAGTTTACATAAAGAGGCAATCTTTGGGACTCTGGGTGGCCATGTCTTGTGTTCATGGTTGGTTGGCTCTCTGCTTTTATCGAAGTTTACTGCAAAGTGCTCCTCATTTACGTTTACTGCTAAGTTTTCAGAGTAGTTTAGCGAAGGTTAAGGTTAAATTTATAAAGTTCTCATTCTTCTAGTGATCCAGTGTCAGTAATACAAATTTATCATCTTGAGTTTAGTTGTTTGAAAGTTTGACAATGGAAACTTCTGCTAACGAAGAGAGTAAGAAGCAACAGGAGTGCTAGCAGTGCAATAGTAAGAAGCTTCTGCTCAACAAGAGCAAGATAGAGAAAAGGCAGATTCTCGGGCTATCACAGAGTTGATCTCTTAGACCGTACGACATGTTAATGTTATATTAGTGGATATTGGTGATGTTGCACACCTTCAGTCGGAGCGAGATAAGTTGATAGAGCAACTTGATGAATACACTCATCTGTATGCAAAGTTCTACGAAGAAGGCACTCTTTTGGTAGCACATTTGGCAACCTTTAGCCGTCTTGAAGAGGAAACAGATGACCTCTTGAAGGAATTAAACGCAAAGATTGAGCATTTACTCGACAAAGCTGTGAAAAATGAAGCATCGACTCATGTATGAACTTTGGCACAAAGGAACTGCTTGGTACTTTGTGCAGTCAATTGTCATTAGCTGCTCCACAGCCTGAAATATTTGATGTACCCAGTTTGGAAGAAATCTTTCGAGACATTGATTTCTGGTCGGTGTATACTGGAAGAGGAGGTGTTACCTTATTTGGCTAGGTACATGGAAAATGTGCATCGAGTGCTTTTTTGGTGGATTCTCCCAGCGCTTTTAGTTCTCTCGATCGGCGCTTTGGAAACACCTTTATTCGTGGCGAAAAAATGCGCGACAAGATAGATAATTTCCCAAGAATACAGAGTAGTGATTCTGCAAGCCTAAAGTATTTCGCAAATTACCTGCATCAATGCCTATCGTGTATGAAGACCATTCCAGGTCTCCAGTCCTTAGATGATCCTACAGCGAACAGGCGTCTATTGCCAAATTACCGGATTGGCTGGTTCAACGATGGAGAAGAAAGGTGGCTGGTCACCAGGAAGAAACATCCTCTTTTTCGTCTGTTCGAAAGTTTGTTGGCTTTCTCCTCAAAGAAGCCGCAATCGCGAACAAACCGTTCACGAACTTGCATTCTGGTGATAGCGCAAAGCCGAAGGATAGTAGCTCTAAGGCAGGTCCTTTAAGTATTCATAGTGGGCCGAGGAAATCTACTTCTAACGCAACAAAGAGTGATAAAATCACGTGTAGTTATTGCTCAAAACTTGATCACATGATAGAGAAATGGTTCTAGTTTTACAAGCTGTCTGTAAAGGAAAAGGACACACCTCACAGTCCAGTAAGGTCTATGCCCTTTCGGACACCCAGCCAGACACATCCTTTGTTCTCGAGGACACCAGAAAGAATCTAGGTGTTGATGGACTTGATTTTGAGCTTTCCTTGTCTACTATATCGATGGATTTGTGGTGAAAGGATTAAACTCTCAGAAACAAATTCGCCTGCCTGACCTGTATTCAAGGCCGATTATGCCCACAAACAGGTCACATATGCCAACGGTGTCAATGTGCGAGAAGTGGCCTCATTTGAAGAAGATGCAGTCTGCTTATAAGACACGCTCATTGGTTATTACAGCTAAACACGGATCTTTTGCCCAACGAACAGATTTGGGCTGGGGGATAGTTGGCATATTTGACTGTGGTTCTCCAAACAGTCATCGTTTTAGTCACAGAGTCATGGCCTACGATGTAGGCAGGGATAAGGTTAATCAAATCAAATTGCATTTCGCACCTGTGCTTCGGTGGTCCCGCCACCTTCTGACATTTTAGAAGCCCTTGAGTCCGATTTTAAGGATGTCTCAGAAGGCGTCGGACTGTCACAAGAAGATTGAAGGTTTTTGGAGTTGATGAAATCAAACATCTTTAGAGACTCGCGTAATCACTACGTTATGCCTCTCCCGTTTCGTGCGGAACCCAATTTAACTAACAATCGTCGGGTAGCGGAGGAAAGGCTCGAATGTCTCAAGCGCGGGTTTCATCGTCAACCAGAACTCAAACAAAAGTATACCGAGTTCATTACTGAAGTGCTGGATAGGAATTACGCAACTCTTGTTCTACCTTCCGATCTGGATAAAGTGAAATGGTATCTTCCAGACCATGGGGTTCATACTGCCTACAAGTTGAGGGTTGCGTTTGATTGCAGCCTCAAGTTTAAAGGAGTATCCCTCAATGATCTCTTGCTGCAAGGTCCAAACCTAACAAACACCCTTTCGGTGTACTGTTGAGGTTTCGAAATGAAACGGTAGCCTTTAGAGGTGACATTCAAAAAATGCTTTATCAATTTAAAGTACCAGAAAAGGACCGTTTCTACATGTGTTTCCCTTGATGGCCTTACGGCGATACATCAAAGGAGCCATGTGTGTATGCAATGGGTGTACATACATTCGGACTTCGATCATCACCTTCATGCAGCAACTTCGAGCATAAGTAAGCAAGGAACTTCTTGCGACACAACTTCTATGTAGATGATGGGATAAAGAGCGTTACTGAACTCAAGTAGGCGGTTGAACTTATTCGCAAAACGTCAGATATGTGCGGGGAGGCAAGTTTGATGTTGCATAAATTCGTGTCGGATTCCGCAGAAGTTCTGGATTCTATTACAACGGAGAGACGGTCAGGCCAAGCTAATGTTGACCTGCGGTTTGATAACATTCGCCTCTAGAGCGTATATTGGTTGTTCAATGGAATATCCGGTTGGACGCGCTTTAGTTTCGAGTCGAGCTTAAGCACCGACCTTTGACTCGAAGAGGGTTATTTTCTGTAGTAGTATGATCCCATGGATTTTTAGCGCCCTGCTCTTTGATGGAGAAACAAATTCTTCAGAACCTGTATATTGCCGGAGCAAGATGGGATGAGGAAATCCCTGAAGATGTGTTTTGAAGAAATCGCAAAAACTTTCCAAACATTGACTGTGGACGAATCAAATAAATCAAATAACACCAGAAGTGAACAGAAAGGTGTGGAAAATAACCAAGAACTCTTGTCATAATTATAATATCATATATTAGAATTTAAAAAAATGACAAAAAAATAGTTTGGTCTGAAAATTTTGTTATTGGGTGCTTGTCAAACATTGTCGTCTTCTAAACATCTATTTGGAATTTGGAATTTTTCTCGATTCATATCTTCAATATAATTTTGAATGCAAACTTTGATTAACAGACAATGCACCATATTTTTTCTAAAGATATTAGATTTACTTAAGATTAAAATGGCAGCAAGACTTCTTTTGTGGAAAATATCAGGAATTTTTCACACAAGAAATACTTAAGAATGTGTGTTAGGTGTTTAATTGTTAGTAGCAATTCATAAATATTTGACTGAAAACAGTTGCTGAGAACGTATTTATGAGAACCTATTTAGGGTGACGTAGCATTGTGTTTTCAAATTCTTGCTCCCAAAAACACAATAAATAAATAAATGAAATAGCTGCGCGTCGGACAGTTCCAAGAAGTGGTGTTATGTTCAACATTTATCGGAATCAATTTAAAAATATGTTGCCCTTTCCACAGATTTTAATGCAACTGATTTTCAAACATTCAAACGTAATTACATGGCAGCGTTTCGAGGTGTGGCTATTCACACAATGCATCTATTATATGGTCTTTCTTTGTAGATGAAATAAGACGAATCCCTTGAATACTTATGGACGGACGCGAAGCATTTTATGATTCACCCGCTATGCGTCGGGCGAGATAGTGGGACTAATAATAATAATAATAATAATAATAATAATAATAATAATAATAATAATAATAATAATAATAATAATAATAATGTTTTGTCAACAAACTTTTTCTGGAACTTGGTACGGGTCATTTCCGGTACAATAACAGGGAAAACAAACAATCCAAAAGAATCATGCAAAAAGTACGAAAATGTTTCTTTTTCTCCTCATTTCGTACGGAGAAGAACTGCAAATAGTACACCCCTCATTCCAAACGGAAAGGCCGTACCAGACAGTGAGGGTCTAACCGTTCAACTTGCAGTTTGCACGAAACTTGCGGATTTACTCCAACAACCTGTGAGAAAAAAGGATTTATTTGGGTGTTATTTGGCCTGTATAGGGTATAATTGTGTGTGACAGCTCGTTTACGTCCCGACCCTGGAAGGACATGGATATTATGGGGCTTCTAATCAACGCTGCATAATGTTTACAAATAGAAGTTAAAGTAACATCTGCCTGTCGACATTCTGTGGACGTTCGGAGAGCAATGTTTGTATAATAGACACATGTGGACGCGACTGTGGTATAGCCATCTAGACAACGACAATCATAAAATACCTTGATTATCTCTAAGGTCAAAATGCCGCAACCCTTTGGTCATCTATAACTCTTAATATGAATGAAGTCAATCTCTATAAACATTTTTCAAAAGTAGGCTAAAAACGCACTCTTGAAATTCTCAAATTTTGTGTCATCCTTTTGGTCTATTTTTGAAACGATCAGTCAAGGCTCCAATTTCCGATGAGCAGTCACATGATAATTCTACGGAACGTTAATTTTGAGGTCGTTTATACTTCGATTGCAAATAGCGATTTTTAAAACTCTGATTAACAGTGCAAAGTTATTGACTTGAGAGTCGATCAATCGGATAACAACATTTACCCAAATTATGTAACATAATTCTACGTCAATCGAATACTTTGTTATGGTGTTGCTTGTTCGATGCTTTGCAGCATTAACCTAAAATGACATTAAAACGTCTAAAAGGCGATATTTTAAAACGGGAGTTGTTCGGCAGAGCGCAAAAAAGATCTGCGGCTTGTAAGAGGTTCTCTACGGATACGTTCTAGGTAACATCAACTACATGGCATTGTTATGCAGATATGCATTTCAAACTTACTGGATAACGTTTTGATACGATCTCCATTCCCATTGATTAGACACAAAAGTACGAAAGTTGGGAAGTAAACATGCACCTTGTGACAAAAGAGAACAAAATCAAATGTGTAATTCTTTAGATAAAATATATATCTGTATTTTGAACTTTAATATTCAAACCATGGAGAAATTAATCTAAGGAGAATTAACTTTATAGATAGTATATACTGTTACACTTGTAAATAAAATGTTCGTTTCTGATTGGTCGAGAGGTGTGGAACAAAGATGATTGTCACATATTTAAGACAACTAACTGCTACATGGTTCAGCATACCATATTTTTATTCCAAATAAAGCTGAAAGTGACGTATTAGGTCAATAAAAAGTTTTGAAAGATGTGAAATATTACAAAACATACCCATAAACATTCATTTAATCTTAAAATATGTGTGGTTTCGTTCAACATCCGACATCTTTAGAATGTTTGCGAAACGTTAAGAACTCCAAAGCTCTTTTTAAACTTCGCTTTGAATTTCCAAGCAAAATAATGAATTAAAATACAATAAATAACTTTTTCCCAATCATGAAGCATTGCTTACAACGCATGAATGGTACAGAGAATACGTTCTAGCGGCCTTCGTAAATATTCAAGACCATGACGGAAGCAGTGACATATTGTCATTACCTGTAATTGCAGGTAGCTGCACATGGAGTGCACACGACCAATGATTCACGCCGGGGGTGGTGGGAGGAAACACTCACGTACCAAATGGTGGTCATGAGTATCCAAGACTTTTTTGGAAACACATGGTGACATATGTTGCACAAAATGCCCCCACCCCACTCCCAGGGATTATTCACAGAGTTATTCCAATTAACTTTCACCATTAGTAACGCCCCCTACACATGACATGATTTTTTCAGGTGGCTTCTTTGCGTATGATTGACTCCAGAAAGCTGTGCTTGACAATCCAGAAAGAAAACACATTGTTCAACTCAGGCTGCTTAAAACCAGGTTTTGCTCCTCTTGTTCTAGTATAACAGTTAAAAACTAAAATATAAGTGCGTTTATTAATAAAATAATCGATAAACAAATGATAAGCTTTGGTACTCTGAGCTGGGCTCAGATACGGAACTGAAGTACAATGGTGCACAGCTGAGGTACTCCGATATGTAACTGAAGTGCAAACGTGCTCAGCTGAGGTGCTGAGATACGCAACTGAAGTGCAAACGGGCACAGCTGAGGTGCTGAGATACGTAACTGAAGTGCAAATGGGCACAGCTGAGGTGCTGAGATACGTAACTGAAGTACTAAGGTGTACAGTTGAAATGCTGAGATACGTAACTGAAGTGCTATAGTGTAAGGCTGAGGTGCTCCGATACCTAACTGTAGTACGAAGGTGTACAGTTAAAGTTCTAAAATATCTAACTGAAGTGTTAATGTGCAAACCGGAGATACATGTGCAATGTGCAAACTTAGATACATAACTGAAGTGCAAAGGCATACAGTTGAGTTGCTTAGATACATAGTTGAAGTGCTCAGTTGATAGATCAGGTGCACAGGTTTCTATTTTTCAAGTTTATTTTCCCTGCAAATGTACGGTGACATCGATAGACCCCTTTATCCATATTCACAAACGTTATCTGTACAGTTAACTGATTTGAAAGTAATTTAGCAAATTTACCTATTTACAAACAAACATCGACCTAAAATTATTTGAAAAAGGTCAATCAACCGAATTTTGCTTCTAGGACTAAGTTAACTGTACATTCAACTTTTGTGAATGCCGGGACTGCCATTTAACCTTTGCTGAAAGGCTTGATATAAAAGCAAGATCTGAATAAACATTGACATTTTTAGCTTGATTCTGGAAGTGAAGTGCTTTTAAGAGTTAAAGCAAATTATTAAATTATTTTGTGATGATCTGTATGAAATTAGGTTTCAATGTATATATAATATCAATATTTTAAAATCAACAATTTTCCTTTAATTGTTCTCACAAATTACTTCTTCAAATTCTTTTGAATTAACTTTATTGCTCAGGAGGAAATTTTCACAGCTGAGAAGGGGCCCGCATGATCTCACGTGAATTATCCACCCTCACAACAAATGCAAGTTCGAAACTTTGCCCATATTTTTAGTTTATCACTTTATATTTTTTAAATTTGAATGGTTGTTTATTCTTCTTCGTGGCCATTATGGCATCGATCCAATAAATAGCTAAAGCGTCAAGAAAAGCCACTGCGGCTCTTGTTTTTATTTTCTTCCTTGATCTGAATGTTCACTGCAAGCATTCAATTGATGAAGTCCAAAATAGGTCATAGTTGTATTTAATGTGGTCGGTGAATCCAGAATGTTTTGATGTGACTTTGATGTGAAAGGTGGCTAAATAGTTTTTGTTGTGAGAGTTCAAGCTCAAAGCAAACACGTAAGGGCATAGAAAGTGATGATTAATGTTATCGTGACGTAATAAGGTAATTCGCACTTTCAGGTCTTTCCGTTGGAGGTGTTGTTTTAACTGCAATTTTTTTCTGATAAATTTTAAAGACGTGATAAGGGAAAATCAAAATTCTAATTTTCTTTCAACATCCACACATTAAAATTTATAAAGCCATCATATGATGTTTTGAAAACTACTTTACATATTATTCAGTCCCTACAATAACCAACATTGTGTTTTTCTTTCATTTATTTATATCCTTATCTAAACTACATTCAGCAGAAACGCAAAAAAAAAAACTATTCGACAAAAGTCAAAGTGCGAATTGGATTATAACACTATATAACTTGTATTACTTCCTTCATGTTCAGATACAAAAGCGTAGTTCCGTTTTGCAAACTGTCGCAGTTTGTAAAATACACAATATACTGTGCCTACTTTCAAGAATTTCTGCCAAATATCCAGACTCATTAGAAAGCAATTATTTTTTTCACGAAAGTGTTCGTTTCATCCCATATATATCTCATAATTTTGCAATTTAATCACACGAAATCAACCAAAACCTGAGGCAGAGTAAAATTTGTTAAGCAGTTCGAAGTCAAATAATCTAGAACTTCCAATTAGTTATCGTGCTAAATATTTTGGACATTCCTGTTGGTAATCATGCTAGATATTGCAGACATTCCAGTTGATGATTATGTTAAATATAGTAGACATTCCAGTTGGCGATCAGGCCAGATGCTCTAAACATTCCATTTAGTGATCATACTAAATATCCCAAACATTCCAGTTGAGAATCAAGCTAAATATTTCAGCAATTCCAGATGGTTATCCTGCCAACTGGTAAGGAATGAGCAGCCGCCAATCGACATTTGATTTGGTGCTACTACTTAGCGTTTTTCATTATCTTGATATGAAGCTTTATTCTCTAGCCTTTAACTCCTTAGTTTTAGTTGTGAAATACTTTTATTTTGCAGCCAATGATAACAGTTTAGTTAAACCTGAAAGGGTACCGGCTTCTCCATACGCGGATCAGGTACAATTAACCAAATATGACTTGTACGAGTGCCTTCCACGGCCGATAGTTGCTTCGGTCGCCTTCAGCGGCCAAGCTAACATTACACATTAAACCTTAGTATGAAGATATGAAGATATAAGCCTTTAGTTCTCTAAAACAAAACCTAGCGAAATAGGTGGTTCTCTTTCTTTTCAGAAAGAGACTGACACGTGACAGGGCATCGAAGCAACAAATCGCTCCCTTACCTGTAAGTTCAACGAGTGTATGTGATCTAGGAGATCGGACGGAATAAGAGGGGTGGTGGGGTGCGGGTAGGATGGAGTAGGTTATGCATATGTAACCAAAGTCAGGATTCGTATGGATATACTAAATTGCAATGTTTTGGGGACAGTTATTTCTCTCCATCAAGCAGAGAATATTTTCGTTCTTATTCTACTCTAGGGCCCATACATTGCCTTTCAGAAATAAAGAGGTAATAGCTTCACTAAATATGCATAGTCATAGGTTCATTTTTGTTTTTTAAAATATGGCCTTCATGGGTTCGTTATTTAAATATATAGGCTCACTATTTAAATTTTGTGGGTCACAGGTACACATATTTTGTCTTCATAGTTTTATATATATATATATATATATATATATATATATATATATATATATATATATATATATATATATATATATATATATATATATATATATATATATATATATATTGATCTGCAACCAGTTATAGGGGGACCATGCCTTATATATAGCACTTAGGGAGACCATTTGGGAAAAATAATATATGTTTTTTAGCTTGTTATCGAGTGGTAACACACAAATTTAATTTTAAAACAGAATATATTATATTCACTATGTTATAGAATCATTCCTTTTTTGTTTACTATGTAGTTTTATAGCGTTTAAACATGCTAAGAATTAAGGAGACCTACGTTTGGTCTCCTTAAATTTTTGGTCTCCCTAATACTGTGGTTTTTAGCAAAATTGGTTCCCGTATTGCTGGAATTACACTATATATATATATATATATATATATATATATATATATATATATATATATATATATATATATATATATATATACTATATATATATATATATATATATATATATATATATATATATATATATATATATATATATATATATAAGGCATGGTCTCCCTATGACTGGTTGCAGATCTATATATATGTATATATATATGCAGAGTTCATTGGTTAAATATTTAAATATTAGTTATTGTTTGTCAGTCCAAGTTTGTATAGGTTTGTAAATGGCTAAACAAATGATGCATAGATAATTTCATTATTTACAGACACAGGGTTCTTATGAAAATGTTTAGAATTTAGCTGTAAGTGATCGTTGGAAAATAAGCATGTATCTACATTTCATGGTGTATGCAGTTGAAACCGGAAGAAGTAGACACGATTCGAGCGGCTTCCTACCAAGAAGAACGAAAAGACGATGATAGTTCAAGCAGTGATGAAAATGCAAGTAAGACATGGCTGATGCTAGTGAAGGAGGATTTGACACTGCATGGTGCGGGTTTTGTTGCCGACAGTTCAAGATTCCTCATCAGAAGGTACGTATTTATGCAATTGTTGCCGAGAGTTCAAGATTCTACATCAGAAGGTACTATTTAATGGCTTTGTTCAAGATTCGACGTCAGAGGGTACGTATTTTATAACTTTGTTGCCGACAGTTGATGATTCGACGCCAAGGGTATGTATTTTGTAGTTTTGTTGCCGAAAGTTCAAGATTCTACATCAAAAGATATGGCTTTGTTGGGTAGAATTCCAGGCTTTACGTCAGAGTTTTATTGGTTTATTGTGTGCAGCCCCAGGTTGTACGTGAGAAGGTAATATTTTATAGTTTTACTGCGTAAACTTCCAGGCATTACGTTAGAAGGTCAGTATTTTATGGGTTCATTGCGTATAATTCCAGGTTTTGCGTTAGAAGCTCAGGACTGTATTGGTGGACTATTCTATTGCCTATTGTGAACGATTCAAGATTCTACCTGAGAAAGTCAATATGCTGTAGGTTTATTGCAAAAATGTTCAATGTTCTAAGCAGAAGAGAACATAAGAGATGCTTTTTCAGATAGGCATTTCTTAGTTTAAAGGTCATCAAATGATCTTTAAAAAATTTTTTTTAGCCCTTTTAACAGCCAACTCGTGAATATTTTTCTGCCTGAATGGAAGGATTGTTTTGCCAGTTTTTTATACTTTCATTCCAACCGATTCAGATCGAAACATTAAAATAGTTTTCGGTAAAAAAAGTCTAAGCACGAACCGACTTATTTTCCAACGTCTTATTCTAATTCTTAATTTTAGTAGGTACGTCACTATTAGCTCAATCGTTTATCTGGCATCTTGTTCTTGTTTAACCTTTTATATGTTTTAGAGAAATAATTTTGACATTATATATGAGCATTTATAACTTAAACCTCTGTATCTATTAAGTGCAATGGGTTTTTCAATATGTTTTGGTCTCAGTGACTTTCATACGTGTTTTACTTATAAAACTGGTGAGCTGTCCTTCCTTCCACCCAATAACCTAAAAAGTACATGTAAATACAGAGCTGAACGCAAATACAGACGGCATTGTTTTTCAGTTTTATTCCTTTATTCAATATCGTCTAAGATTACAGCCTTACCAAGATTGCACACGCGATATTTATTGCACATAATGAACTTTGAGCTTTTACTGCATACCTTACTACATAAATTATGCTAATGTATAATTGTGTTTACTACACATATTATGCTAATGAATTGCGCGTATTTACTACATAAAATTATGCTTATGAACCGTTGCTTTCACTACATATAATATGCTGATGAATTGTGTGTATTCACTACATTTTGTTTTGAAGGCTCTGTATTTGCACTGTGTAAACCATATCGATGAATGCCATTCTAGAAGAACAAAATCTTAATACTAAAGAATAATAGCCAATAGGCCAAGCTCTACCAAACCAGCACAAATAAAATAATATTTCGCTCCATCATGTATCTAAAGTACGGGTGTATTTAAAACATGTACTTTATTCCGCTCCAGTATGTATTAAAAGTGCGGAGGGAGGCTTAAAATATGTAAAATATTCGCATAGCGGTATTTTTGTCGTACAGAAAAGTTCAACCATCAAGAAGATATAAAATGGTCTGGTTCTAACAAAGTTTCAAAACACATTGATCTGTTTATAGTTATAAATAGTTTTTTTTTTCAGAATACTCTGGCTGCTTATGGTTACTGCTGCTGTTGTGGGGTTTGGCTACAATCTCACAGGGAGCACTATCAAATATCTGAGATACAAGGTAAATATCTATCTATCGATCAAAACACGATTAATATATCCGTTAAGACACATATCAGGCCTATTTCGCTGTATATATGACTTTCGATTTACTAGACTAAAAAGGCAGCTGAAAAAGTTGCTCTTAGTTTAGTCATATAAAATGAGATTAATTCATATTGTCAAATGAATTATGGTCCGGATCAGGCCTATTTCGCTGTATATATGACTTTCGATTTCTTAGACTAAAAAGGCAGCTGAAAAAGTTGCTCTTAGTTTAGTCATATCAAATCAGATTAATTCATATTGTCAAATGAATTATGGTCCGGATCATTCCTATTTCGTTGTATATATGACTTTCGATTTCTTAGACTAAAAAGGCAGCTGAAAAAGTTGCTCTTAGTTTAGTCATATAAAATCAGATTAATTCATATTGTCAAATAAATTTTGGTCCGGATC
This sequence comes from Protula sp. h YS-2021, assembly GCA_949752745.1. Taxonomy (NCBI): domain Eukaryota; kingdom Metazoa; phylum Annelida; class Polychaeta; order Sabellida; family Serpulidae; genus Protula; species Protula sp. h YS-2021. The sequence continues at coordinate 68,072,180 of OX457030.1, forward strand.
ACTTGACAAAATCATTCTTCTGACCAAAATGTTTTAAGCATAAATAAGTGTCATGATTTATATCTCTGATTATATTCTGTTTAATTAAGCTGAAGCGTTTTAAACTGGCAAAATAAAACAGAGTTTTTCTGCCATCTCATTTCTCTCATTTTCTTATCGGGATTTCGAGGCTGAACGTTCAAACTCATATTTTGAGCAAATGTTTATGTCAGTTTTAGACTCAATTTGAGTATGAGTTTGACCTAAGTTGTTAAATACCAACACTGAATGGCTCTTGCTAGAAAAAGGTGAATCAAGCCAAATGCGGTGCAAAAAAAGCCCGATCTGCAATATGATCACGGTATTTAACAAATAAACAATTCAAATATTGTACGAAAAAATGTGAACGTTGCGCTGAACTGGCAAAATAAAACAGAGTTTTTCTGCCATCTCATTTCTCTCATTTTCTTATCGGGATTTCGAGGCTGAACGTTCAAACTCATATTTTGAGCAAATGTTTATGTCAGTTTTAGACTCAATTTGAGTATGAGTTTGACCTAAGTTGTTAAATACCAACACTGAATGGCTCTTGCTAGAAAAAGGTGAATCAAGCCAAATGCGGTGCAAAAAAAGCCCGATCTGCAATATGATCACGGTATTTAACAAATAAACAATTCAAATATTGTACGAAAAAATGTGAACGTTGCGCTGAACTACGTGAAGAATGTGCCTTTTAAAGCAGTCACTATCTGTAACCAAAATCAAATAAGGTAAGCTGTAAATGTTAAGGATACTTTTGAGCAATTTTGGTATTGATTTTAGTGTTTATATGACAATATTTACTTTATCCTTTGGTATTTTCATGGATAACGTAAAAAGCTTGCTTAAGAAGTCCATGAAGTAAATAAAAACAACATTAACGTTTTTAACGATCAGTAAAGCTAAACAGAAGCAATATTCAGTGAATAAAATTAAATAAATAAAATATTCATTTACTATAGTTCGTTATTCAAGTTAATAAATTTCACACTTTTAAGATAATTGCGTGCCTAACATTAAAGCTTTAATCGACAAGAATATATATATATATATATATATATATATATATATATATATATATATATATATATATATATATATATATATATATATATCATATCTCCAAAACGATTGACTCTGCCTGAGCTCAACATTTGTTACAATCAAACTGTTAGTAACTTTGTTGCATAAATGTTCCAGTACTTTCTACGGTGACGTCATTATGAAATGTTTGTATAATTCCGAGTCGGTATATACAACATTAGCCGTGTTTCGGTTAGCTTTCGATTAGATTGTACTCTGACGCTGATTTCTCTTATAATTGTTCTAAGAAATGTTATTTTAGCTGTAGAAAGTTTATTCATCGATAAATTGTCGTCAGATTTTCCTCAAAGCCACGAATCTTTGTTCTGTAAAATTGATTAAGCATTGAATTCAATACATATACATTAATGCAGTGAATAAGAAAGAGAAACTTTATGTTATAAAGGACACATACAAGAGCATAATACAACGACATAAAACCCCTTAAATCTGTATTTTTTTCATACCATTAGAACGATTTATAGCAAGGCAGCTATGGTTTACGTCATTTGGAAAGGACTGCTGTTTATCACTGTTTGTGTGATCTTTTGTGGTGTAGAAAATAAAATGTAGGGGCATCCATGCATTTGGCGAATCTGACTGACATCGAATAAAGATGCATAGCACTCAAAATTTATGATTCCATGTTGATTTTCGATATTAATCAGCGCTCAGATTGAGCTCTGTTAAAGCATTAAATGTATAAACGGAATGAAAGGGGGCAGGTCATTAGTTAAATGACATAGCAGCTGACGTGGATGGGTGGAAGGAGGTGGACAGTGAGAAGTTATTAGTTCAATACAGTAGCAGCTAAAGTGGGTTGGTGGAAGTAGGGACAGATAGAGACTAGGTCCTTAGTTTAATGACACCCAGTATCACCCATATTGTCACATGTGGGATGACAAATTGCATTTTCTATTCAATGTTGAAATGTGATAATGAAACCACAAGCAATCATAACCACATGTCTTGATTCACAAAGTACACATATCGCGTCTCAAAATAGATTGATTTACAATGCAAACATATAGAATTTCCAATGTATAAGTGTTAAAGGCAAGTACTATTTTTCACACATTACCTTCTGCAGATCGTCTAACCTTTTCATATTGAATCCTGCAAATTACAATCATTTTTAAAAGCAAAACTTATCAAAATGTTGGTGAACAGAAACCTTTTAGCTGGAAGTTTTTTCTTGATCATATCACAGTAAAAACTGACATTTTATTTATACTTATTGATTATCAAAGACAGGTCAGTTACGAAACTGATTGATTAAATATTCCGTTACGCTGCGTATGTTGTGTTAGAATTAGCATTTTCTCCCCATCGAATATGAAATCACAGCTACGAAACGATATATGAGCCAATATTCCTATCTTATTGGTCAATTATTAAACCAAAATATTTAAAAAAATATTTTAAATGTTGCGTATTCTAATTTGGGTTTGGATACTTACAAGGGAAGGCATTGTGTGGGACAGTGGAGATGGACGAGTCATTCTACTGTCTAAAGTGTCTGGATAGATCGCAGGTATTCAAGGCTATAAAGTAATTTAATGTCTTATAATCTTAGGAAATTTAAAAAAAAAACTATAAATCAGCTGGCTGGTCCGTTACTAAGATAAGTCATTACCTTCGATGTGTAACGTTTTATCTTCATTTTTATCAGTGTTTGAGAACACGTAAATATCCATCTCTAATGGCGAAAGAGTGTGGATTGTACGGTAGTTTCCAATCAATAGAGATGTCTGTTCTTCACGTGACTCAAATCTGTGCTTGCTCTTCCGTGCTTAAATCAAAGGCAAAGTTACGTTACAAGGACTCACAGTGTCACAGTGTACTTTAAAGCAAGTATAAACATAGCAAGTATTTGGCAGATAAATTTTGATATTCCAGCACTCGTGATTTTAAACCGAACTTAAGTTGTATAAACGTAAGCTTCAAAGAGAGTTGTCTACTTTCTAACTAAACATTTTGTAAGAAAGCTTTCGCTAAAGAATATTTAAATATAAGATAATCTGTTCGAAAATAAAAAAAGTTTGCATTCTGAGTACTTGCGATTTTCGCTCTATTCATTTATGCATCGTTTTGTATATCGCAATCAGTTCAATCACAAACATCTCATAATTAATTTAATCACTAATCAACAGCTCTCAATCATTTCAATCACTTAGCAACAGCTCGTAATCAAGTATAAATATAGTAAGTATTTGGTGGTAAGCCTCAGAAGCAGCTACCTACTTTCTTACTAAACATTTTAGACGAAAAATTTAGTTAAATAATGTTTACACATTAGATACTCTTTTCTAATTGAATCGGAAATGAATGGTAGTTTCCATTCTAAGCACTTGTGATTCAGGCTCTATTCATTTATGCCTCGTTATTGTATATCATAATCAATTCAGTCACATAGCAACAGCTCGTAATCAATTCAATCACCGAGCAACAGCTCGTAATCAATTCAATCACTTAGCAACGGCTCGATGCGCTCCCTCCTCCAGAGGATAAGGACACATAAAAGACGAGAGAAAGAAAGATAAGCAGAAAACAAGATCTATACAAATATCTCTGAAAACAGCATTGTGTACGCTTCTAATGCTGAATAGTGAGACACGCTGGCATTTTGCATTTTTTACCTTCAGCTACAAACACAAATCCGATGTGCTGAGAAAATGATATGGCCATGGGGTCGTGGTTTACTTCAATTGATGCGTCTCTTTCAAACAAATTTTTCTCTGGATGATATTGGAAGCAGAAAAATGGGTGATTTCTTCCTGAAAGAAATCAGGGTTATCGTGAAATAAAGTCATTAGAGTCAAAAAGACTTTGTTTCATGCACAGTTCTATTTAATTGGTACCCTCAGTGCAAATGTTAACGCCAAAATTATTTCACATTTTTATTGAAAGCCGAGAATTAGAGCCGTTAGTATATAAGCTCGTGTTTTATCGTGAAAACATTTGATAGTGTTTAGTTGTGGGAAATAAAGAATGCGTACAAATTTGTATCTGTTTTTTAGATACGCATAAATAAAATTTCTATCTGTTTTTAGATACGCATAAATAAACAGCTACCAATTGAAAGTTTTTATAGTTTACGAGATGAAATATGAATATATTAAACAGATAATGTTATTTTTGTTCAAGTAATAATATGTAAACATTTAAAATTAATGCATATTCTATTTTTGCACAAAAGGTAAACTATTGAAAATATAGCTAACACTACTTTTTATTTCAAGAAGGATTTTGTAAATTACTTATGCCTGACAAAAGCTTTGCATCATTCATTTGTCGTAAATAATTTTCAATACTTATCATTTCTGAGTACTTTTACCTATCGAACTAAAATAAGAATTATTACCCTCCATGCTGCTTATGTATTCTTGTCCGCTGGAATCCGTGTTAGTTGACGTTACCAGGAAGAAGTCCTTTAGTTCCTTATTTCCATTATACAGCTGAAAAAATTATTAAGATTTTCAAGTTATTAATTAAAATACTATTAATCTTGCACAATTTACTGATTACTGAGTAAGTTGAAAGGTCTAACTCAAGACATGCGTGTGTGTGTGCATTTTGCTGCAACCGCTAAAATTAAAGCTGAAATATTGCACAGTTTCCACGTAAAGGTTATAAGGGTTGCAAATCGCTCGATTTACTATTTGAATAGCTAAAATATCTCAGAATCATCAAGCTTTGAATCTGAAAACCAAAGATCGTACTTTTCCCATAATATGAAGTGATTTAATTGCAAATTTAAGAAATAAAATCTAAAATCATCGATATTTTTGGGATCAATAAAGCAGGTCATGCATGGTAGCAGCGCTTTCTCAGGAAATAACATATACTGAAGGACAAAAGAAAGTTCGTATATAAAAACAAAAATATTTCCAAAACGAATGAATATTTAAGAACAATTAGCATCAGATTGAAATCCCAAGTTGCAACCATCCTTATTTTTTCATGCGTGTGATTTTATTTATTAGGGTTTGTAGGCATTCAAACACGGTACCATATTAATCCACATAAGTAAGTACCGACTCAATGCTGAAAAATTCTTCACGTGGTCACCCAATATAACCGCATATGAAAACGCAGTAATCGATGAAAACAACGGAAAAATTAGATGCCGCGAATACCGCAAAACCGTCGCGACCAGGCTATTGCTGTGCTTGAAGGTGGTGTTTCTGCTCAGTTCGTTGCCAGAAGTTTCGGATGCAGTAAAAGGACAGTAGAAAACTCCTTAGACGGTATCGGGACACTGGATCAACCAAAGACCGACCGCGTAGTGGCAGATCGCCCAGCCAGGATCGCCGGATCGCTTCAGATCAGCCACAATAACAGCAACAGAGATCCCTGAACGGACGAATAACCGCATAAACTCGAAACCATCATACGGCGCCTACGCCAAGATGGGATCCGCGTTCGTCGGGTCCATATTGGAGTAGTGCTAAATCGCGAGAGACTGCGAAATTGAGCGCACTGGGCCAACAACCACAACCATTGAGCATGGAAACACAACAATTGGTGGCGTGTGATATTTTCAGATGAATCGCGATACAAACTTTTCCGCGCGGATGGAAGTCAACGCGTATACGGATGACCAGGCGAGCGCTACACGTCATGTTGAATAAAACAAGTTAACCGGCACGATGGTGTCTCAGTTATGGTTTTGGTCCGCAATACGCTTTGGATGTTGATGTTATGTGGATGCTGTTTTAGCAACCAAGTGGTCCCGTTTGTGCAACATCAGGTCACCATATTTATGCAGGACAATGCCCGCCCACATGTTGCTCGGGTGTGTATCGATTATTTAGCGGCTAATAATGTTGATGTGCAAACATGGCCGGCATATAGTCCGGATATGAATCCCATACTACATCTATGGGATCATCTGGATCGCCAAGTTTGAGCCCGTAACCCACCGCCTCAAAATCTCGCGGAATTGAGGCAAGCATTGATTGAGGAGTGGTACAGATATCCTCAATACAAAACTAGCAGGTTGATAACTTCAATGCATAATCGAAGTCAGGTCCTACTGCATTCCAGTGGATACCACACACGGTATTAGTAGCGGTTATATAAACATCATTAACCAAATAAAACTCAAAACGGCATTTACACTGACTTTGGCGCTTTGTGACCGTTCACTAAAATTTCTTCAGAAGTTCCATTTCCATATATTGTGGCATCTTTGGTACAAATTGGAAGCCAATTGTGCAGTTAAGCGAGTAACAATAAAATTTTGTATTGTCCTTCAGTATATATATGCATAACAGATAGCCTACTACTAGCCTACTACTATGTATATGCTATACTGCTTCTACTATTACTTCTACTACTGCTACTACTACGTCTGCTATTGCTACTACTACCAGTACATCTACTACTTCTACTACTACTACTACTACTATTACTACTACTACTACTACTGCTACTGCTTCTACTAGTAGTACTTCTGTTACTACTACCACATCTGCTTCTAGAACAATACCAAGCGGCATCTGACCTTGGTGAGGATACCTCGGTAGTGCAGGTGCTGCTGCACGGGATTCTCACGTGCATAAGCAACCAGACTTTCTGGCATGTCCCTGAACAGTTTACTTCGTCTGAAGTCTATTATTTAAAAAAAAGAAAAAAATACTGCAAATTTCTAATAATATCCTGATAAAAAGCCTCCTCATTAATTCTTAAACTAGAAGTCACGCCTAATTTTATTCAGGTAAAAATAACGAGAAACTGTTAAAGGTTAGAAAAATATATAAGACTAGTTTGATTCAGATAAAATTAACCGATTCATTAATTCTTAAACTAGAAGTCACGCCTAATTTTATTCAGATAAAATAACAAGAAACTGTTACAGGTTAGAAAAATATTAAAGACTAGTTTTACTCTGATAAAATTGACAAGGAATTGTTAAACATTTACAAAAAAATATTAAATCGTTTAATGCACTCCCCCCAAAAGAAACAAGATATTAAATAATATAATGGCATTTTAAAATGCAACGATATCTCTAACGATTTCGAGTCTGCCTACCTGCTGTGAAGTTGGCTGCCAAGCTCATGTTGCGTCCATTCACCCAGTCCCTGAGATTGTCCTTATAACTATTTACAGCAAAGCCAGGTAGCATTTGAGCTCCCAGACAGACTGCCCAGATAGGAAACGTATCTTCATTTTCATTGGCCTAATAAGCATAACACAAAAAGCCGTATAGGAGTCGGCGTGCAGCTAAATGCAATAAATCCACATAATCTTCGTATCAATATAGATATGAAATTGGTTACAGTAGATTCGAATTAGTGACCACAAAATGTAAAATTCCCACTCAATTAAATACGCCAGATACAAATTTGCAAAACAAACTTTTTGATTCAAATATTACTCGTGACACTTGACCAAAACTTATTTTCAGTCACGGAAGATATTCTATTATATTTCACTAATTTTGATCTACTGTACCCATTTACCCATATAGCTCAGGTAACAGAGATGAATTTGTATGTCTCATGCCGAAACTAATAACCTTTGGGTCGTCAGAAACTCGTCAACCTAAATTGTTTTAATAGTATTTTGACCATTGTGGTCAAGTGGTTAGCGCGTGGGACTGGTGACGAGTGGCTAGCGCATCGGACTGTTGATGAGTGGTTAGCGCGTGGGACTGGTGATGAGTTGTTAGCTTGTCGGACTGGTAACGAGTATTTAGCGCATCGGACTGGTAAAGAGTGGTTAGCGCATCGCACTGTTGATGAGTGGTTAGCGCATCGAACGGGGAGGGGGGGGGGGGTAGTTGCGCGTGGGACCGGTGACGAGTGGTTTGCGCGTCGGACTGGTGACGAGTTTTTTGTGCGTTTGACTGGTGACGAGTGGTTAGCGCGTGGGACTGGTGACGAGTGGCTAGCGCATCGGACTGTTGATGAGTGGTTAGCGCGTGTGACTGGTGATGAGTGGTTAGCTTGTCGGACTGGTGACGAGTATTTAGCGCATCGGACTGGTGAAGAGTGGTTAGCGCATCGGACTGTTGATGAGTGGTTAGCGCATCGAACGGGTGAGGGGGGGGGGGGGTTGCGCGTGGGACTGGTGACGAGTGGTTTGCACGTCGGACTGTTAGCAAGAAGGTCCTGAGTTCGACTATTTCGACTAGTTGCCCCTAGCAGAACCCATGGTGGTGAAATGTTCACTACAGCAGTGGCGGATTCAGGGGGTTCAGGGGTTGCATCCCCCTAAGTCCGAAAAAAATAGGCTGTTAAACTGTGTTTTTGCAGAAAAAAGTTTTACTGTTTAACTTTTGCCAGGTGGAACACCCCCTTTCCCGAAAGCTGTATCTGGCACTGTCACTACAATAACTCCATCCTCTCCAGACCCAGGTGTGTACGCATGTAATTTGCTGCTTGGCTTCAACCATGGAGAAGCTTTCGTATGTTACATTACAGTATCCTACATTCTGTAAACGAATGTACCATGGTATTTTATACCATGCACAATTAACCGGTTCTTTTTAAAGCTCTATTTTAATGAAGTGGGAGCTTTTCATATTTTTTCACAGATTTGCTGATATTGTCAATTGACTCAGCATAGACAATACAACACGAAACAAGTAAACAATTTGCTTATATTTCTGTGTAGACTCGAATCTTGAGGAGCGGGGACACTGCGAACTGCATGTCCAACCCCCCCCCCAAAAAACACACACACAGCAGTGAAAAACAAAAGGGGTGGTAACTCAAGGGCCAGCAGTAGCACACATACACCCACACACACTAACACACACACACACACACACACATTCACACACTCAAGGGCCAGTAGCAGCTCGGTGTGCAGTTTCCTCCGCATTCAGCAAACAAAAAAGGGAACGCCAAAACTGGCACACACACACACACACCCCCACACACACACTAACACACACACACACTCACACACACATACACACACACATTCACACACACATACACACACTCGGACTCATCAGCGTAAGTTTCTGTTTACATAGTTTCCAATGTGTATTAAAGCAACCATCCTCATTGCTAAATATCATTGATTTGGTTCTTTTAAATCAGTCACAGCCGTTTTTTTCCTGTGAATAGGTCCCAGTGTGGGTGGAAGGTAGAGGGGAAGGGAAGGGGGATTTACGTACATTTTTCTAAACAAAATATTTCTCTTACAAAACAGAAATGCTTTGAAAATTTCCTTACTAGATAAACATTGAAGTTAGAGGGGAAGATTGACCTACAAACTGGTTGCCGTACATATCTATTACTTCTTAAAATGACTCCTAAATGCGGTGTGCCAAGTGGGGGAAATATATTTTTTTTGCCAGAGTGCAATAGCTTGTAAATTTCATTACAAGACTGGCAGTGTTAAAAGAAAAAGATATTAAGAAATCTGTGTGCATAATGTTTGGGTCACACTTTTTCGTAGAAGCAGACCGAAATAACAACGCTTTTTTGCGTTGCGTTGAGGGTCATGGAGTTTTTCTAATTGTTTTACGAATAATCAACGGTTTGACAGGTGCGACAGCTTTGATTCACCAGGTACATTGACCTGGTGTAGGCAGCTTCTCCAGTAATCCATGTAGCAGCAACCCGCGTGGTAGATCACCTCGTGGCATCTACCCGGATACCGTTGTGAAAATATCTCCAGTACTGCATGTCTGTCACAAGACGCAATTTTAGCGCTAATTGCAATTAGTAGGCAGTCGACCTACAGATGTACACATGAATCGGTAAAAATAATATTGTGTGAACCGCTTTGAGTCTGAAGTAGAAAAGTGGGATATAAATGACCTTATTTTTTATCATATTGTTTTATAATTTATTATAAAAAGTATGATTAAAGCATGGAAGTCTTAAAATTCAACAGAGTACATAAAAATATTTTGGTATTGACATTAACGTGAAAATGTACTCCAAGCATACTATGATTCCATGATATAATTATAGTTTACAAAGTTTCAAATAATAGAAAAAGGCTGTTCAGTCATATCTTTCTTAATATTCTGAAGAAGAAAAGATTTATTTCAAGGTACATCTGCTATTCGAAACCTGTTCCTTGAACTCATTTGAAACAAAATGCAGATGTCTGCCAAAATATAATTTCGAGTAAGATGTTATTACGTGTCATAGTTTATATAATTCAATATATAATATAATATATAATATATATAATGCATTAAAAAAAACGGTATCTAGAAAGCACGGACTGATATGTATATAAGCTTGAAGATCTAAATTTAGTGTGAATTCAATTCAAAATTTAGTTGTGCATTAGATCAAAGTTTAGTATGCATCAGATCAAAATTTATTGTGTATCAGATCAAAATTTATTGTGTATCAGATCAAAATATAGTGTGCATCAGATCAAAATTTAGTGTACATCACATGAAAATTTAGTGTGCATCAGATCAAAATTTAGTCTGCATACAAATCAAAATTTAGTGTGCATGCAAAACACAAAGTTTCAAAGCGAAAAATTCTTTGGGAGGCATTGGGTTCCTGAACAATATTCATATTCATGCTGTGACCAAGTATTGAATGTGAGTAAGTAAAAAATCAAATGATGTTTATTGGCAGTCTCTCAAGTATCATCGCCTAAAACTGTTGACCATTCTGGCCAATGATTAGCAGATATTTACTTACTTTAAGTCAAGTAAGTATTATTGACCAGTAACAAAATGCTGTCTCAACGTAAGTTAATATAAACTTGCACGAGATAAGTGGCGTTTGGATCACCAATAACTGCATTATCTGTCGACAAATTATTGACAAATCAGCTGAAAGCATTTATCCATATTATCTGACATACTCAAAAATCATTCACTATCTGTTAAATATTGGTGTCTGCTTACTTCTATGGCCCATTCGAAGAACTGACGTGCCAGAATGCTGAATTGTGAGCTGACTGTACACACTGCTCCCCCTGGTATCATCAATCTATAAAGACAATAGAAATACACACAATTCTCTTTGGTCTCTTTGTTGGTCTCATTCACATTGTAAGAATATGATGGCGAGCATGTAAAGCACATGTTTTTGAACATGCAGAACATGTCAATTATATGTTTTTAAAATACGTAGAACATGTCAATTTCATGTTTTATGTATATGTAGAATATGTCAATTACATGAATATGAAAAACATGATACTCATATATTTATCAATACTTTTGATATCACAAATAAAAATTGACATATTATTTTATTCTTTTTACATTAAATTGTGGATGCCAACGCTAACTAATAATGGTTGATGTTATTATTATTATTATCATCGTTATTATTATTGAGAATTATCAGAAAATTCTCACAGCCAGAGAGAAACTAGAGAGAAACGACGATACAGAAAAACCAGAGAGTAGCCAGAGAAACAGGAACTGAATGAAGTATATATATATATATATATATATATATATATATATATATATATATATATATATATATATATATATATATATATATCTGCAAAAAGTCATAGGGGGATCATGCCTTATATATAGCACTTAGGGAGACCATTTGGTAAAAAAATAATATGTTTTTTGTCAGCTTGTTTTCGAGTGGTAATACACAATATATATATATATATATATATATATATATATATATATATATATATATATATATATACATATATATATATATAAAGATATGACTTACCCATTGATAGAATTGAATAGCTTCTTGTAGAAAGCATCGCTTTGGTTAATCCTTAAATTTTTATAAAAACAATGTCACACATAAGTTTCACACAAAGTGTCACACATAATATCACACACAAAGTATCACACATAAGTGTCAATCATGAATGTTGAACATCTTAAAACAGAATCGTGAAAGAGAAAGATTTTAAGGATGAATTTTATAGGCATAAAGGTTGTCACTGATCAGAATATGCTGTGTAATTCGCAGAAATCGCCCACTACCTTAATTCTGAGCTACTTCTACCCACCCACCCCCAACCCACAAACTCAAGCCACTACCAACAGCGAAACTTCACACAGCATTTAAAATAAATCAATTATCTGATTAAGTACTGCGATTAGCTGTGGGTTGATCAAGGGATTTCATCTATCTCACTTTTTGAAAAAAAACTGATTGGTTGATTGATTGCCTGAGGCTTGTGCTCACTTGATGGGGATCACTTGAGCACCAAGCGACTCTAAATATCGCGTGTACGTGTTGCGAATGAAGCAGTCCCCGAGTGACGCATGCCCCTCAGGTATTTCCTGTGCCAGCACGCCTGCGCAGAAAATTTTATTGCATGTTTCTTTCTTTTTTTCTTTTCAAACAATAATTCTGAAGTCACAATAACAAATTTAAGCGAATAAACAAAAAATGTAAAAAAAATCAAAAAAAAAACAACAACAACCATGTTTTCTGCCATATTTGTGCCAATGTGCAAGAATTATAGAATTATAAGTGATACTAAAATAAGTGGTCTTGACCTTTAGTACGTTCAGTATCTCAGTGCTGGCTTTGTATGTTTCGGTACATAGTACCCGAAATATCGTCTAGTTCGAGAGCAATTTTTCTTTTACGGTTACAGTGCATAGTAAACAATGCTTGTGTATTCTCATCCAATGATGTCGAGTATGAACGCTGCCTTCGTCTGTTTCTATTCTTCCACCTTTGCTTTATTCAAACATGATCAAATCTCAACAATTCTAGCTAACTTATATTTCTGGGGCTCGAGGGGCGGAGGCGAGTGAGGGGGAGTGGAGATAATTTGTATTGTATGTGTTTCTATGAATATGTAAAATTAATTAATTGATTTAAATGAATAAAAATGCACAGAAAATGCACTGAAAATGAGGAGAGTAATTTTCGGACCATACGCGTCCACGCGGAGTGTCAATTTTGTTAAAGAGAAGAGTGGGCAGAGACTTTTCATTTAGTACTCCACGTTTCTCATAAAAGAAGGTTATCTTTCGGAACTGAATTCCGCTTTTAGTAAAACAGAGGGAATCATCCCAAACCTACCACTCCTAGTTAAGTGGCCCTTTTTTAAAGTCACGTTCACTCATGGTAACGGTCTGTGGTTGAACTAATCCTTTGTTCCAAGACAAGATCGTAGTGTCATAGGTGCGAAAGCGAACTTTACTCAACGATAGACTATTGTATGTTTAAGAATATCAATCCAGCGATATTAACTATTTCCGGGAGTTTACGAAAAGAAGCTCCCCCATTTAAAAGCCCCGGGGCTCTTATTAGGAAACTGTTTCCCAATAGAAGCCCCGGGGCTTCTATTTGGAGTAAAAATAAAAACCTGAAAAAATCGTTTCCTAATAAAAGCCCCCTCCTTCCCTGCAAGTCTTTTTAGCACTCGTGTTTGCTCGCAATGATATGGTTAGTCCTTAGATATGTTCTGCGTCGTTGCTCGCAATGATATGGTTAGTCCTTAGATATGTTCTGCGTCGTTGCTTAATCCTGTGCTTCGCACAAGGTAAACTGACACCACCGTCCCCACTGCCACATTTACTCATGAGTATTACTGGGAATATACCGGGTTGAGTACTGAAACGGGCGGCATGATGTTGCCCCTCCTTCCCTGTAAGTCTTTTTAGAACTGGTGTTTACTCGCAATGCAGGCACAGTGCACTTAATCCTTTGATTTGAGGCAAACCCAAAGACGCGTTCTGTGTTGTTGCTTAATCCTGTGCTTCGTGTTTTACACAGGACATTTTACCAGACTTTGTTATTTTTTGTGCGGATATCCGCAGCATGTAGCGCTTTAATAAAAGACTGGTGATAAATTTTCTTTTTTTTCAATAAAAATTTATCAACAACCCCCTTCCCCCCTCATCTAAAGAATAGAAGCCCCAATTGTTAAAGCTTCTAATTATTAAACTGTACCCTAATAGAAGCCCAGGGGCTTCTATTTGGTTTCTAAATGAGCGCCTAAAATTGGCCAGTTTCCAAATAGAAGCCCTGAGTTTTTTTCCGGAAACCCCCGATAACCCTCACTACTAAATTGCATGTTACGCACAAACTTGTATGAGTTAGTTTTTTAGAAATTACACAAAAAAGTAATGCCTTTCAAATAGAAGTTTTCCATAGTCATAAGAACGCGTTAACTGATGCATGAGGGAGAGGGAGGGAGGGAGGGAGGGAGGGATATATATATATATATATATATATATATATATATATATATATATATATATATATATATATATATATATATATATATATATATATATATATGCCTTTAGAAATACTTTTCTCAGTCCTTTTTAATCATTTTTTAAAATTCAAACTCTGTTCTTGGCTGGTCATTACTGAGTGGCGCTACAAAGAGTTAAGGAATAGATAATAACTATAATTTACACTCTCTCCCCCCTAGCCGCCACGGGGGAGGGGGAATTACAATCAGATTTCATAGTGCTAGCATGTCGACATAGTGCTAGCATGTCGACTTAGTGCTAGCATGTCGACTTAGTGCGAGCATGTCGACATAGAGCTACCATGTCGACATAGTGATAACATATCGACATAGTGCTATCATGCCAACAGAGTGCTGGCATGTCGACCTAATGCTGTCATGTTGACATAGTGCTTGGATGTTGGCATAGTGCTGCCACATCGGCATAGTGCTGTCATGTTGACATAGTGCTGTCAACTCGACATAGTGTAGTGCTGTCATGTTGGCTTAGTGCTTTCTTCTCGACATAGTGCTGGCGTTTCGACAACCTGCTGGCATGTCGACATAATGTTGGCATGTCGACATAATGCTCCTATGTCGACATAGTTGTGGTATGTCGCCAAAGTGCTGTGATGCCGACATAATTCGGTCATGTCGACATAGTGCTATCGCGTCGACATAGTGCTGTGATATCGACATAGTACTATCATGTCGACATAGTGCTGACATGTCTGCACAGTGCTGGCATGCTAGCATAGTGCCTGCATGTCGACCAATGCTTGAAAGTGAACGTAGTGCCGTCATGTGGACATAGTGCCGGCATGTCGACATTGTGCTGCCATGTTGACATAGTGCTGTAATGTCGACATAGTGCTGGCAAGTCGACATAGTGCTGGCATATTGACCTAGTTATATCATACCAACATAGTGCTGGCACCGACACATTTTTTGGTTCCACTGAAGCTTTTCGCTGTTTCAGAGTATCCGTTATAGCGACATATTAGTAATAACATTTTCTATTCAATGCATGTCGTTATAACGAGGTTGTACTGTGTCTATACAAAGTTTCAACCTTTCTGTATGTTTCTGCAACAGCCCCCCCCCCCCCCACTCTCCAACTCCCCTCCTTCCCCTCCCCTCCCCTGCTTTCTGTAGTCATTAGGTTAGTCCAAAGCCCATCTCGTCAACCTTCCTTATCCGTGAAAAGCGGGCTGCGGTCTTGTTGTCACGTGAGTGGACTTATTTTTGCCTTTGGACTGTATCACTCCCCACACCATTTCAATCACGTTTACGCGTGCGGTAACAAAAGAAGTGATATCGCATGATAGTCATCACTTGTGTCACGTTTACGCGCGCAGTAACATAAGTGGCATCGCGTGATAGTCAAGTGTAGGTTTCCATTTGAACTTTTTCCGAGAAATGACGTGCGTATTGGAATAAGGCGTCAACAACAACAAGACAAAAAATAAGCCTTAATAAAATTACCTTTACTTGTTTCTGCATAGTTAATTCTAAAATTAAGATATTTAATAAATATATATGCTGCTATTCGTTGCATTTGAATTCTCAAATAATGCGTTAATAAAATTAAATTAAAGAAAACTTGAAAGTCAATTAAATTTAAAGTTATATTCTCAACTACAATGTTTATAAATAGAAAAAGCTGTGAGGAGAGAACAATGCTGTAACCTTGGACTACTTCTAAACTACTTCGGGTGATAAATACCCACAAAGATGCTGCACCCTGATACTTGCTGTTACAGGTCACAAAATGATTTACTTACTCGTCTTTCACGCGTTGATAGTATTGTATTTTCATATATTGTGTCTTTGTCTGCTGACATAACGTCGCGTGACGTCTCATCTTTGAAAATCAATATTGCTTCAAGGGGTACGTGTTACTTTTAACAGTAACATCATCCGTTTAACATTCACATATAGTGCCATTATCAAGAATGTCATACTTTTACCAAGAACGCCGCGCCTCTACTAAAAACACAATATTGTTATCAAGAACGTCAATACTTTATTAAGAACACTATGTCTTTACCAAGAACGTCATGTCTTTGTTAATAACGTCATACCTTTATCAAGAGCGTGATGTCTTTATCAAATAAGCAACACCTTGACCAAAACCGTCATATCTTTATCAAGAACGCCACTTCTCTATTAAGAACGATACGCCTTTAACAAGACACACTATTCTGGTTTGACTATCACCAACAAAGTTCATTTCATGTTTATAATTCCAAATCACGGCACTTACCAATTACTGGGCATTGATTATTTCTGAAGGACTGTGATTGCGTTTGCTCAGGCATTGTAGTTGCGATGTTGTAACTATGGTAACTATGGTAACTATAATTCCACTTTCACTGCTTGTGTCATCAACAAGCAGCAACTGACTTCCGTCTTAAAACAGAAAATACCAAAAAATATCACCTTAATTTCGAAAGTGATTTTTGAATGTCAGCTTCCCAAACAATTATTGACAATAAATGATATTTATAGGTTACGGGCTCCTCCTTATTATGAAATTATTGTCATAATAATGATACATTTAATTGAAAGAGTCACCGTGACACCCGAATCTTTATTCTGGGTCATTTACTAACGTCTATAAAACGTCGCTATCCCGACGTCTGTACGACGTATCGACTTCCATTTTGCAACCTTTCCGCAATGTTGATTAGACGTTGGATACTCGATGTCTATCCAACGTCCGTAAATAACTGATCCCACGTCGGGTTGTGACGCTCATCCTACTTTTATGAAATGTGGCAATGTTTACTGAGTTACTATAACTGTGACTAGTTTTTTTCATAAAGAATTCTGTTTTCCTGCATTTCACAGCAATAACCTTGAATATAACACGACACAAGCCTATTGAAGCAAAATCCCAGGTCTTAATTTGGTTCGAACTTTTTTAAATATTATTTCTCAGAACAAAATGTAATTGGATTACTAATCGTGGCATTATGGATCATGTTTGGGTGATCATGGACTCTTGGATGACTTTTTAAAACGACCCTTAAACGCGCCGTTTCAAGCTTAAGAAAGTCCCCCTTTTTATAACCAAAACTGGAAACTCTTGTAAATTTCATCCCATAAACAGTGGGGGTTATGTGTTAAATTTAATAGCATACACACCTTTTTAAGATCTATAAATTACTGTTATCACAAAACGAAAAATAAAAGACAATGTCATTGAGAAGTGTCCACAATAATTCTGCCTCGCGTTTTGTTGGACGGGGAGTGAAAAGCTCCGAAAATTACCTTGTCACGTTCCTCGCCCCCACCCCTTCTTTTAAAACGCTCTGCAAAGAGCTCGTTCAGCTCCAAAATTACCTCTCCCCGCCACTTCTCCGAGCATTTTTTTTTGGGGGGGGGAGGGATGGGGGCTTGCATAGAAACCTACCTGTAGGTAGTGCCATGTGTAACGAACATGATTCGGGTGGATAAGTGTGGGCTCCGGGTCAATGACCAATCAGAGTGCAGCTTTTTCACCCTCATGTCTTTCCCATTTCACATATTGTAATCAGAAATACTGTGACCTAACGCCTTGCAAAACATTAGGCCTGGTAGTACGTAATGAAATTTTGAAATGTATTGCTAATTTTGGACATCAAAGTAAATTTAAAATATTACTGAATCAATGTACATCTCATTAATTTATATCTTGTTATGTATAATTACATTTTAGATAACAAAACTGTACTTTTAAGATCAAAAAATCAATTTTATAAACTATAAAAAACCTGTAAAATTTGTGTCTCTCTCAAGACTTTTCAAATATTTGCCATCTAACATTCAATTATTGATTGCATAATATAAATTAATGAGATATACATTGATTTATTGATGTCTTTAATCATATTTTGACATCAAAAATAAGAATTAAATGTTTAAACGGCATTCCGTATTATATATAAAAATATAAAAATGTAATTGCAGATATATTTGATATTATGGGTGTTATTAATATATTGATAACTATTGTTTGAGGTCAAGAAGGCCTTTAGAGAGATAAAAGCAAAATTTCAGATAAAAAAATTATTCTTAACATAAGAAATAAATTTTTGAGATCAACAATTTATTCTTGGTTTTAACTGTCTAATGAATATAAAACTGGCCTTTCATATTGAAGAATGGTCAAAATTTACTGGTCTGCCAGCAATATTTTTATTACTTTTTCCGACAAACTCTCACCCAAACTCTCACCCAACTCTCTATTTTTGAAAATTTCTTTGACCCGTCATTGACCAAAAATTTTTGTAGCTAGTTTATTCGGAATACAATTCTTATAAAACAACTACATGATATAAATAAATAAACCAGGATTTATTAAAATACAAGCAATACTCACAGAAAAATCTTCGTAGTCAAAAAGCTTGCTTTGTCCAATTTTTAAATGTTAAAAAAGCACATAAAGCTTAAGACATATGTTATTATGCTCCTTCTTTTTGTCTATGAATAAATCGGTCATTCTTTGCAATGCATATTACATATGCCATAGGATATTATCAAGGTCATAGAAAACAAATGACAATTGTCGTGACTATATATAGGCATTCAAATACTGTTTTGAAATCAGTTTTCGTTGTCAATATAAGATTTCATTCCCACCAAATCAGCATAGAACTGTCACGTAAATTTGGCCACCCATAAGATAGTGCCATTCTGTAATAGCGCCGCTCTGATCGGCTTCTAATAAAGGGACTACCTCAAAAAGAACCCTGAAAACTGTTGATTGTGAGAACCCTCCAAACAGAAATAGAAAAACATGAATTATGAGAAACCACTGAAATGGAAGCCTAAAAAGTTATGGAATATTGGAAACCCTAGAAAAGAGCTCTGAAAACTATGCATTACGAGAAACCCTCAGATATAAACATGAAAACTGCATTACAAGAACAAATCAGATACAAATCTGAAAATTGTGCATTATAAGAACCCTCAGATACAGACATGAAAACTGTGTATCACGAAAATCCTTCAGATATAAACAACAAATCCGTGCATAACAGAGGTCCTCAGATATAAACATAAAAACTTTGCAGTACGAGATCCTCCAAATATATAGCTGGAAACTGAACCCCCAGATATAAACCTGAAAATTGTGCATTACGAGATTTTCTCAGATACTAACCTGAAAACTGTGCACCGCGAGAACCTCTCAGATGTAAAGATGAACACATAAAAACTGTTTTATCAAAAAAAACTGTTTTAATGTTCGTTCTTTTATGTGATTTTCGTTGTGTTTGGAAAATTCCGTTCTATTTGTTTTTTTTTTCTTGTCGTTCTATTTGGCTATTTTCTTTCCATTTGGCAGTTTCCGTTCTCTTCAGCAATTTTCGTTCTATTTAGTGATTTTCTTTGTTTCTTGCAATTTTTGTTCTATTTTGTAATTTTTGTTCTATTTGGTAATTTTGGTTCTATTTAGTAATTTTACTCTATTTGGTAAATTTCGTTCTATTTGACAATTTTCGTCCTATTTGGTAATTTTCATTCTGTTTGGTGATTTATGTTCTATTTGGCTTTTTTCTTCTAGTTTATCATTTTTCTTGCATTTGGTGATTTTCGTTCTGTTTAAAAATTTTCGTTCTATTCGGTGACTTTCCTTATGTTTGGTGATTTTCGTTCTATTTGTCATTTTTTGTTCTATTTTGCAATTTTCGTTATATTTGGTAATTCTCGTTATATATGATGATTTTCATTCTATTTGGATATATTCGTTCCATTTGGCAATTTTCGTTCTGATTGATAATTTTCGTTCTATTTGGTTATTTTCGTTCTATTGGTGATTTTTGTTCTATTTTGTGATTTTAGTTGTTTTTGGAATTTTTTTTATTCTAATTTGTAATTTTCGTTCTATTTGTTAAATTTCGTTCCATTTGATGATTTTTGTTCTATTTTGTAATTTTCGTTCTATTTGGTGATTTTCGTTTTATTTGGTGATTTTTGTTCTATTTGTTGGTCGGAAGAAAGTCGGTCAAAACTGTTTAACCGAAAAAATATCACAAAATTTAAAAAGTGGTTCCGATTTTATTATCTTATGTACTTGTTTACATTCGATGGTCACTTAGAATTTAAATCCATGAAAACGCTGGTTTTGCTTGGTCTTTATTTTTTTCTTGTGTTTATTTATTGATGTTTTGTTTGCAAATTGATTATCTCGATACTAGAAATATTGACGCTGGTTTACTCTCTAGCTTTTGTTTAAAAACAGAGAAGATGAATAAATAAATATATAAATGATACAGTCCGAACACAGTGTACGGTCCCCTATATTCCCAGCTTCTGCAAATATATTTTGGGCTGATTTTTTAGTTAACAAGATTTGATTCAAATACAAAAAGGATTTTTATTTTGAGATAAAGCTCACGAAGAAGAAAAAATGGAAGATCTCATTTGGACGCCATTTCGGTTCTGAGAATTGATTTTGGATCAATAATATTGACCTACTTTCCATACTACCACCCTACTATTATTCGGAAACTCCCTTTAGGTACGTTTTAAATTATCACATTACCGAAATCTGATCACAAAAGATCTGCTGCCCGCAGTTTGTTTCAGTGATGACTGCAGAAGACTGGTGTAAGAGCTTGTGGCGAAAAGATATCGATAAAAGGGAGGGGCGTATTTAGACTCTACAAAGAAAAAGGTATTTGTACCCAATGTTATTCCCATCCGTTCGTCTAATCTGCAGACCTACCGCACCTGGTTTTTATTTGCAGAATACCAGTGCACCTGTATACCGAATATGACCGCAGTCTTTTGGATTAATTCAGTGACGTAACACTTTAGGTCACCGATGACCTTGAGAAGTGCACTTCGAGTTGGAAAAACTTTTCAGTCAATAATAATAATAATAATAATAATAATAATAATAATAATAATAATAATAATAATAATAATAATAATAACAAAAATGATAATAAAATTTTTTGTAATAATAATAACAATACTAATCGTGGGGAGGCGAGGCGTAAGGCAATGGTTCCACGGTCCGCATTTTATGATTAAAATCCTTCAGCACACGCTTGTCCTACTTGAAGTGAGAGTGAAATTTTTTGCCATTTCACTTTAATTTTATTATTCAATGATATAATGTCAACAGAACTTCCCACAGTAATGCACCATAATGAATACTGGGATGGTGGATGGGGGGGCGTGGGGGCGTGAGTGATAGTGCTCCATATCTCGGCACTATGTTGGATCCAGGAATGTGAGGAATGATTACATTGATTCCACTGAAATTCTTTGAAACAGCACTTACTAAATTCAAAATATCAGATATCTGTCGTTTTATTTCGTAAAAAGAGATTTTGCGAGTAAAAGCGTAATTCGCGTTCTCTACATTTAGATGGAGTTCCCTACTGTTAAATATTTCCCACGCAATAAAAAATTTTTGTCGCAGTACAGTCCTGTCCTAACATCCATCCGTGGACCAATCCAACTGAGGGAATCCTTTAGTATTACGTTACAGATGGCATAGGACATTCCGTTTAAGCCAGAAAAAGGTGATTATAAACTCACCCAGGCTTGTTGAGGGATGAATGGGTGGGAGAATATCCTAAAAGTGGAGAACAAGAATTACGCTTTTATTCATAAAAGCTCCTTTTACTAAGGGAAATGCTAGTTTGGCTTTGCAAAACCTTCGAATTCTCTTATCTCCGCTTTTACGCGGGACAGACCGGAGCAGGGGTGCTTGCCATTCTGAACACAACGAAAAAGGTCGCGAATTTCACTACGCCCCAATATAAGAGGTTTGTGACATACCACAATGTAGTTAGAGATGGTTTGTTTTGAAGGGTTATTGTTAAACTTCTGCATAAAGGAAATAATGACAGCTTTCTGGTTTTCCGACCTATATGCCTCTGAGACCTATTTCCATTTCCCGTTCTGTTTACTTACCGTTCTGTTTAGGGCATGAATCGCGCTTCTGCTTTTGCCAGAGGCGAATACTAGCAAAGCCATAAATCTTAACGTGGCATTTTTAGCAGACATAACATCTTCTCGAAAATGTCAGAGCGTTGCAGGAAACGAAGGACTAGGGATAGGTCCCATTGGATCACAGTATAGAGCTCTGTAACCCTCTATGGGCACTACATTTAGCAGACCGCCTGTGTAAAGTGATATATAAAATCTGCCTCCGCTGCTGGAAAGGTCTGAAACTGGTTTGAGTTAAACTTTCCAGGAAGCAAATTTGTTCCACTGCGTCTTGTAAACCTTGGCCGTAGACCGTTTATGGCTGTTTAGTATATTATCAACTACCTTCCTAGAAAACCCCTTTCTTTGTAGGTAGGATTGGTTAGGCACCATAGGTGAAGATTTATCAAGTGGGGATGGGGAGAAGTAATGCCAGTACAGCTGATTCAGTAGTTAAATGTGGCAAGAGATTGGAACTGACTTGACCACTTTTCAGAGAAGGAGTAGGGTAAACCACGGTGCCTTCCGAAGACCACGGGGCGGTGTGCACCTCATGGCTATCCTCTGCCGTACATGATGAAGGATTATTTGAAGAGGGAAAGCATAGAGAGAGAACTTCCTGCATCGACCATGGACATCTGAGAGCGTTCACTGCCCAGGATGTGTGATCTGTACAGGGAAAGATGAATCTGGGAAGTTGAGTTGTCAATGAGTTGGCAAACAGACCCAGAGAAGTGGGTCCCTATGGTGACTGATGTACAATCCATTGGAAGAACGATCGGGCTAGGCACCACTGGGTGTGAATAACTTGGCCTGCTTTCAGATGACGGACCGTGAGTAATATTCGACAGTGGTGGTCAAAGAACATAATTCGGAAGACAAGTGTCGAGAGTTGGTGTGACTTGGTCCCAACCTGCCTGTTTAGGTACCCTGTTACTAAGGAGTGGTGTAAGACTACTAACTCATTCTTACCTCTGAGTTGTTTGGACAATTTGGTCAGAGCTATCAAGACAACCTGTTCT
The DNA here is from genome assembly GCA_949752745.1 of Protula sp. h YS-2021. NCBI lineage: Eukaryota > Metazoa > Annelida > Polychaeta > Sabellida > Serpulidae > Protula > Protula sp. h YS-2021. The sequence goes on from OX457030.1 coordinate 68,095,372, forward strand.
AGCTAGTTGATGTGGTATCTGCACAGGCGAAGGGACCATTTGCCTCTTCACACTTGATCCTGACAATGGCTCCCTATCCGAACCGAGAGACGTATGTCTGGATCTTCATTTCTGGTGAAAGACGGGAAAACTAACGCCCTCATCAACTATGATTGGCACTACCATAGCAGAGCAGATACAGAGGTTTGTGACACACTCATTTTTAGCCTTTTTAGACCTTCTCTGACTTAATTCTAGTTTTACCTGTCTCTGAAAAGGTCTGTAATGGAGGCGACCTAGGTTTATTAGCTTATCTTCAGATCCACGGGTATTTTTATAATGACTGGGGATTTTTTTGTTGCCTTTCCAACGTGGGACGTTCGTGCTGTTGCCCGAACCCACCTTTCCCCAAGGAACAAATTTCTTCTTTGGAGGATTTGGATAGGTTCTTTGAGCTGTTGAACCAGAAACCAGTCGTCCAAGTACTGGAACAATAACATGAGTAATCCTTTAAGAGGAGTGCCGAAATTCAAAATATTCATGACCTTTGTGAACGTATACAGGCTGAAGGGAAGTACCAGAAGCCAAAACCATTTTTCCCCATTTGGAAGTGTAGTAACTCTCTGGCGGAGTGATGCAGGGGAATGTGGAGGTAAGCATCGTAAAGGTCTATTGACGTGCCCCACATCTATATATCACTAAGTTTGGTTTTATGTAAGGATTTTTATTTAAAGGAATATTTTAGGTTTTGCAAACTTTGTAAATGTAGATTTTGATTATTGAATACTTGGATTTTTACAATGTTTATACTGTCAACAAACAAGTACTGACCTAGATTTGGATATGAATAGAATTCTGTGCATTGTGTTATTGTGTGCTTATAGCGTCTGTGTGTGGAATACCATGGAGGATTTCTCAGAACCAATTGAGACACGTGTCACTACACGGGTACAAGCTAAGTACAGTCGGGGCTCCAAACAAAACAACCTTATGACAATATCTCCTATTGAAGTACTTGATCGTGTTCGTCGGAAAATCCCGATCTTACCCTTCGAGACATCTGAATAAAATGTTGACTGAAATTAATTGCCTTTCACAAACCAAGCCATTATCTTCAAATGTGAAATGTGGGCTTATCAATGCAAGATCTGTAAGAAATAAATCTAGTCATATTGACACACTTGTCACCGAACAAAAATTTGATCTGCTACTTATAACTGAAACATGGCTAGGCCACGATGATGATGGCGCTGTTATCGCTAACATGTGTCCTAGGGGCTACAAATTTACCCATATCCCGAGAACTGTTTCTTACGGGGGTGGTGTTGACTTAATGTACAGGAATAATATGCGCATTAAAGCAGCTTCAAAGTCAAAGTACAAGTCATTTGAAATTCTAGAAACGACTCTCATCACCAAGGATCGTTCCGTTAATGTCTGTGTCATCTACCGATCCGAGCCCTTCCGCAAAAACAATGCTATATTTTTAGAAGAGTTTTCTAGTTTTATTTTCTCCCTTACACTAAATAAGACTGATATTATTGTCGCCGGTGATATTAACTTTCATTTAGATATTAAGAATGACCCTGATGTTATCAAATTTTATTCAATTTCAGAGGCGTGCTCTTTAGTTCAGTTCATCGACGAACCTACGCATTCTGGAAACCACCAGTTAGATGTGCTCGTTGCTACTGATAACAACATTATTTCAGATACTGTTTCAGTTAGAGATATCAATATATCTGACCATTTTCTTATCACTTTTTCGATTAAACTGGAAAGATCACAGAAAGAACAAAAAGTTGTACGGTATCGGAAATTTACTGAAATCGATATGAATGAATTCGAAGCCGATATCTTAAACATTGATTTAGCACAGGCAGATACCGTTGAAAACAAAGTACTCTTATATGAAAGTAGTATCAAAGCAATAGTTGATGAGCACGCTCCACTTTTTGAAAAGAATATTATTATCAGACCTAATACAAAATGGTTCAAAAGTCATATTCGCCACCAAATAACCATTCGACGTAGACATGAGAGAAAGCAAAGTAAATCTGGCCTCGCTGAGGACAAAAAGAAGTACAAGGATCAATGCAACCATGTTAATGCCCTTTGTGATGCGGCCAAGTCTGAACTGTTTACCTCTCAAGTACTGGAATCACAGTTCGATCAAAAGAAGTTATTCAATGTTACAAAGGATCTTCTCGGATGGTCGGATTTACAGTCACTTCCATCCAATCTGTCACCAGAAATACCTCCAAATGTATTTTGCGAATTCTTCCTAGATAAAATAATAAAAATCCGCAATGATATTCCGTACGAAGATCGTGAAAAGATTTTCCAGGAATTTCGCGAGGAAAATGGTTTTAGTGGTAAAGTATTAAAGGAATTTGGCCCGGCTATACCAGAGGAGTTAAGGTCAATAATCGCGAAATCACCTGTGGCTACCTGCGCATTAGACCCCCTCCCATCATGGCTCCTAAAAGCATGCTGCAACGAATTTTTGGGAATACTAACCGAAAGAGTCAATCTCTCTCTAGCGAATGCTGAAGTGCCACAAAACCTTAAATCTGCTCTTGTTATACCTCTAATTAAGAAGGCCAACTTAGACCCAAATATATTGAAAAACTATAGACCGGTATCTAACCTAAGTTACCTATCCAAACTCCTCGAACGTTGTTGTATCTCGGTTGAATGAACACTTTTTATTTCATAAGCTGTTGAACAAATTTCAGTCGGCATACCGAAGGTTTAGTTCAACTGAGGCGGCTCTGTTACGTGTTCAAAGTGATATTCTACAGAGTTTGGATAATCGATCAATGGTTGCTTTGGCACTTCTCGACCTCAGTGCCGCGTTTGACACGCTAGAACATTCTATACTTTTAAATCGGCTCGTTTTGGGGTCACTGGTACAGCAATTCAATGGATCCAGTCTTACTTATGTGGCAGAGTTCAACGCGTGATCATCAATGGCATTTCTTCGAGTCCAGCACAGCTTTCCCAAGGTGTTCCACAGGGATCGATCTTAGGTCCTATACTATTTTCAATCTATGTATCACCATTAGCGGATATTGCAAAGCAATTTGCCATGGATTACCAATTTTACGCTGATGACTCACAGCTATATATATTTTTTGAACCAAAGAAAAACATAATGGCCAATCTAAACCGTCTTGAAAGGTGTATAGAAATGTTTCGAAAATGGATGTGTGCAATTTTCTTAAGTTAAACGATGATAAAACTGAGTTAATCCTCTTTGGCTCAAAACATATTCTGCGATGCATCAGTTCTATTAATATCAATGTTGGATCAAGTGTCATTAATTCTGTATCAGAGGTAAAAAATCTTGGTGCAATTTTTGATCGTTCAATGGCAATGGATAGATTTGTTAATAGTAAAGTGTCATCATGTCTGTACTACCTTAGAAATATTTCTAGAGTTAAAAGATATCTCACGCCTGAGTCTACTAAGTTACTCTTTCATGCTTACGTTATTGCTAGATTAGATTATGCCAATTCATTGTTGTACGGTGTGTGTAAAAGTCAAATCCATAAGCTTCAGTTAGTTCAAAACTCAGCAGCTCGTTTGATAGCTAGAGCAAAAAAATATGATCATATTAGTCCAATTATGCAAGGCCTTCATTGGCTTCCTGTGGAAAAAAGAATTGTTTTCAAAAATATTGTCATAATTTTTAAGTGTTTGGAAGGTAATGCACCTGATTATCTAATAGAACTGGTTTCACTATATGAGTCGTCACGCAATTTGCGGTCTCGTAATCAATTACTTTTAACTGAGCATAGCTCATGTACTAAATTTGGCGACAGGGCTTTTATCAATTTTGAACCAAGAATTTGGAATATGTAACCATTTTATATCAGAAACAGTAGTACGGTTTACAATTTTAAAAAGAATTTGAAAACTTATTTATTTAGGCAAGTCTATGAATGTTAGTTAGCATGTGGTTTTACAATTTTACCTTGTCGTTATCATATATGATTTATATGTTATGTCTAGTATTCTTATGTCTGTGATGATCTCTACTAGTAGTTTTAACTCTATAATGTTTTATTCAACCTTTATTTAATTTTGTTATGATTCAGTCACATTGTTATGCGCTTAGAGCTAATGTAGATTAGGCGCAATATAAATGTAATGAATAATAATAACAATAATCTAAGCATTCTTTTATGGCCTGAACTATATCCATCTGAAAGGAATTTGTGCCTTTTGTCTGGAGGCGAAAGAAGGAAAGGGACATCCTTGATATGAGAGCGAAGTCTTGTGATAGCGTGCGGCTTTCCAGATTTACAGTTTCTATCTCGGCTGGGAGGATAGGGGTGTGGCGTAAGTCCCGTAAGCCTTTGACACTGGACCACCAGTGGTATAAGATTGCGTCGCCGTAGGTAGACCATCGAAGGCATCAGGAAAGTCGATAGCTTGATCACCTTCCGCGTCGCCAGCATTCCAATAGTTTGGTTGAGACCGGATCACTGAGATGTAAGTTCTCCCATCGTGCCCTTAATGCTTTCAACATGTGGTCCTGAAAGGACATAATGTTAAGGATGTGACAGGAGAAGTGTCTCAATAGTCTTGGCATTATTTTTCACAAGAGGAACGTCCGAATCACTCCGTACAGATGGCATCCGTACTGTTCAATTTATAGGCTGTTTCAGTGCTTCCAGCGGAATCTGGTCATAGGAAGACCGGTATGGAATGAGACGAACAGAACAGTGCTTCTATAGGTGGAAGCGATATAATCTACAGTCCTCGCTGGCATCTTCTTGCATTCGTTTGATCGCACGGCTACCGCGTTCGCAATGCATTGGTAGAGAGCTCGACGAACGTTTCCTGGTTGGGAAGCACGCTATGAGATGTCATTGATATCGGGAGATCTCCTCTGTCCAGGCAAGGTGTGTCACATATGACTTTTGCTAGACGAGCTATCTCTTGCATAGCATGCCTAAATGGTACGCCCTCCGGGGCTATTGTGGAAGGGTGACGTCTTCTCAAGGTGGCTTAATGTCTGGGGAGGGGTTAAGGGGTGATCCCAATAGGATGTCTTCCTGCTGCTGTCGGTTATCTCCATGATCTTTGACCCCGGCCTAGTGAAGGAACACAGTCAACTTTCCGTAAGTGCCGCATCCGATTCAGAACCAGTAACGGATTGGAAGCCTGATTTTGAACGACAGAACTCTCCGTCCTCATAGTGACTTCCATGAGCTCATTGGTAATGAAAAACATCGAAGAGAGAGCTTTATCTCTTCTGCTTGTTTAGGGTTATGTTCTGGCAACCTGGGCAAGTCCGTGATTCGTCCTAGAGTGGTAGGCCACTGTCCTTCGTACAACAAATGCAACGCAAGTTCAGCGCGGTGGGAGGGATACACTGTAGAGAATTGGGGGGATGATCGCAGATCAATCTTTGTCATGTCTGAAATGCAAGCAAAAGAGAAATTCGTAAGACAAATGTAAGTGTTACCAGTAAACCCACAGCTGCTTATTTTAAAACACTTAAAACACCACCAGCTTTATTCACTAAGTGGGTTAAAATCATCTTAAAGTGCATTCAGAAGTCAATTTAGATGAGTCTAGACGAAAGAAGATGCTTTTAGGAGTAACCTTCCGTAACTTGCTGTCCGGACTGGACGAGACAGACCATGGTAACAGAGAATCCTCTGAGGTATGATCCTAGACCCCACCGTCAAAAGACCACGAAGATGCCCTGGACCATCCGTAGACCGTTCAAAGACAGTCCGATTACGAGAATATGGCAGGAAACGTGCCATAAGTCATACAAACGCCAAAATGCATCGTTTTTCGCTATGGCTCTTACAGTACAGATCTCGTCTCGTCGAGTGTAAGTGATACAAGACTGGGCATTTATCTAAATGACTCAGTCTGCTGAAGAAAGTCTAACGTAAAAGCAGACAATGGGGGCTGAAATGACTAAAACAACTACTAGGGTATATGTGCTGAAGACCAGTTGATGATTCTCAATCTTGTCGCTTTTTGTGGAGAATAAGAGGCACACTTCCTGGGACTATCGACATGTCATTTGTTGGCTACGTGTTAGCTATGTGTTCGCTCAATTTCTTCCAGACCGAAGTTACAAGTGCAAAATGTGCCACTTTTTTAGCCAAATTTTTCCAGAATAGAGAATATCATAAGGTAATCCTTGACTAGTTACATAACTTAAAATCGAAACAAATTCGCACCTTCCAAGCATAAATCTGCGGAGCACACAGAATGGCGTGTGTTTGAGGTACAATGCTTAAATGGAATGCCACATGCCATCAGTGACTTAATACTAAGAGATTGTCTCAATCCGATTAGTTGTTGGATGGATAGCTGGACTATTTCACACTGCGTCAAAGCTAGTTTGTTTTACTGGGAAGTAAAGTTCGGAAGGAAAATTATCAGAAAGTTGAGATAAGTGAAGTAAAACAGCAAATTAGACCCCCTACCACCCACTCCAGCAAACCTTCCTTCTGGATACCCCTCACTCCCCGATTACCCTCCCTCCCCCAACCGAATAATCTTCTCAATTAGGATGGCAAATTTTAATTTGAAATCTATTATTTGTCAGACTTCACATTTGTGAACACACCGTTTTGATGTCTTCAGTATAAGTTTGTTATATCATATCAACATATCAATAACCATTGACGAATCTATTAATTCGGAGTTGCGTGCGCTCAACTTTGTTGATTGCAATTCAAATGATGGACGGCAATAAGTTACCGATAATATAAATGACCTTTGATCAACTCATGACTCCGATGATGATGTCTCTTATCGTTCTCTTGTACAGTATATTTGCAATCATATTTGTTATCTGCAGTTCAATTCAAAATTTTGTGTTTCTTAGATTCCATGAAATGAATGGGTTGTGGAAGATAACCAAAAAAAGTAAAAAATAGAGGGAAGGGACTTAGCATGAAATGTGGTACCATGCGCGTCCAAAACAACGCAACAAAAAAGGGGGTAATTTTAAGACAGAGCGGATTGCTAATTTCGGAATTTCACCTCAAATTCATGGGTACTATTTCAAAATTGGCACTCCTCTCCTTCTAAAATGGCATGGACACAGATGGTAACGAGCTGGTATGTAATTATCCTCCACCTCCGAATAAAAATAAAAAGTACGTGTTTAATATATACAATTATACAATGATAAGTGATGGGCTATTCGCAAATCTCCTCACACGTTCTCGCAAATCCTCTCACACGTTCTCGCAAAGCCTTCACACGTTCTCGCAAATCTCTTCACATGTCGTCATAAATATCTCCACACCACCTCGCAAATCTCCTCACGCGTTCTCGCAAATTTTCTCACACGATCTCACAAATCTCCTCACACGTTCTCGCAATACTACTCGCACGATTGTCACAAATCTCCTCACATGTTCTGCCAAATCTCCTAATACGTTAGGAGTGTAGAAACGAGAGTTCTGAGCCATCTTGTGACGTCATTTTTACAGAGTGAAAAATTTTACAACATCTGTAATGCTTAACCGATCTGAATGAAAGTTTTACCGTTTGATTCAGTTTTATGTCTAGTTTTTGCACAAAGTCGTCACACGCTATTTGCATATCTGGCTATAAGCATAATTTTTCATCCTAAAATTTTAACTTTCGAAAAACAAAAAAAGTAGACAACTTTCGTGATATTTAGCTATAAGCATAAATTTTTCATCTTAAAATTTAATCTTAAAAAATAGATAACTTTAGTAATGTTTAACCGATTTTAATCAAAATTTTACCGTTTGATACAGCATAATTTTTTCATCCTAAAATTTTAAGTTTTAAAAAACACAAAAACTAGATAACTTTCGTAATATTTAACCGATTTCAATCAAAATTTTACCGGTGGATCCAATTTTATGTCTAGTTTTTATATAAAGTTGTCATTTCTGGAGACCTTAAACCATGGAATGAAATGGTATATTGTGGTGCATGCCCGCTTCAAGACAAGAAAATGACGGCGAATGCAGGTGTCATGGCAGAACAAGTGGATGATGCATTCATCAGCAGTCCAACATAGACAGCATACAATCCAGCGGATATTGAACAGGACTTGCCAGAAGCCTATAAAGAATTGCTTACTAAGATTGACGATCATGAGCGACAAGGCTCTGGTTCGAAGCTGGATAACATACTGTACATTGAAGTACATACAGCTACGACAGTGCCTCTGGAAGCAAGCAATTTTATCCCACTGCCGAAGAAAGTGCAGAGTCTGAAGGGTGTGTTAAACACTAAAAATAAAGACAACAAGTGTTTTTCATGATCAGTATTGGCTCACCTTCGCCCTCACAATTATCAGAAATACCCATATCACGTGAGTCATTACAAGCCATTTGAGAAGGAATTAAAGGTAGAGGGCATGACATTGCCCACACCGATCACACTGACATTCCAAAGTTTGAAAAGGAGAACAATGTGTCCTTTAACGTGTTTGGATATGAACAAGATGTGGTTGCTCCGATGCACCTCAGTCGAAACGTCAGTGCGAGAGAAATCAACTTACTTCTGATTAGCTATGACAAAAAAAGGAATCACTGCTTGATCAAGAATTTCAACAGACTTATGTCTTATCGATCAAAGCATAAGGGTACAACCTTTTATTGTTTCAACTGTCTTCACGGACAAGATCTTTTAGATGAGCATCATGAAGTGTGTGGCAAGCATGGAACTCAACGTTTATAATTCCCCAAGGAACCTATCACCAAGTTCAAGAATATAGCCAGACAACAACAGGGGATAGGTATCAACATCATCGCCCAAACAGCTTTGATTATGTGGTTGTCAGCCAGTACAACACACGTGCAATAGTCGTGAATCGAAGAGACAACTGCGTGAGAGTCTTTGTAGACCACATGGTCAATGAGCGTGATATCGTATTGTGCTTGGTTTAGAGCAACCAAAGGATATGGAGATGACCCGTGAGAACCAAGAGAATTTCAAGAACACCGTCGATTGCTACATTTGTCACGAGCCTCTGGGAGCGGATCGTGTAAGAGATCATGACTATAATGAATGCAGCTTACAATTCCGACTTAGAAAGGATCAACAGGAGATAAAGATTCTTTTATCAGGCCTTGTGTTTTTCCACAATTTGCGAGGCTATGACAGTCATCCGATCATGAAGAAAATTGGAAAATTCAAAGATGAAACGATTACGGTCATTCCAAACACCATTGAGAAATATATTGCATTCACCAAGAGCAATCTAAAATTTACATAGCAGCTTTCAGTTTATGAGTACCTCTCTACAGAGGCTGGTATCCAACCTTGCGGCAGAAGGAAAAGATAAATTTTATAACATGTCTTCTCACATCCACGATAGTAACCAACAAGATTTGCTGCTGAGAAAGGAAGTGTACCCTTATGATTACGTTGACGAAACATCCAAGTTTGCTGAAACACAACAACCATCCAAGGACAAGTCAGCTCAGTGAAGACAACATTAGCGATGAGGATTATGCTCATTCGCGGAAGGTGTGGCATACATTCAACTATATCGCATTCGGTGAATATCACGACCTGTACCTGAAATCAGATGTGCTACTGCTGGCTCCCGTGTTTGAAAGTTTTTGTCAAGCATGTCTCAATATGTATGAATTGGATTCTGCCCATTATTTTACAGCGCCAGAACTGTCGTGGGGTGCTATGTTAACAGTGACAAGGGTGAAGTTGGAATTAATCAATGACATTGTCATGTACCAAATGGTTTAACAAGGTCTACGTGGAGGAATATCTGTCATCACGCGCCAATATGCGAAAGCAAATAACCCTTGTATAGCAGATTACAATTTTGTGATTCCGAACAACTACTTTATGTACCTTTACGCAAACAACTTGTATGGCTGGGTCATGTCGCAAAGCATGCCTCAAAGTAGATTTATGTGGGTGAGTGAACCAGAATCCCTCGGTGTTGCTGAAGATTATGACATTGGATACATTTTAGAAGTTAGAATATCCACGACTTCATAGGTGTTGCTGAAGATGATGATATTGGATACATTTTAGAAGTTAGAATACTCACATACAATCCATGATAGTCATAATCACTACTCAGTGGCTCAAGAACGGAAATGTGTTAAAGTTGGAAAATTGTCAGAGCACAATCAGAAGCTACGGAAAGATCTGAACATGAAAGGCAAACCTAGTGAAAGGCTCATTCCTAACTTGTGTGACAAGAAGAAATATGTGCTTCATTATAGGAATTTGCAGCAGTAAGTCTCACTGGGCTTGAAAGTCACCAAAGTGCACCGTACCGTCATGTTTGAACAGGGTGAATGGTTGGAGAAATACATTAACTTGAATACGAAAAAAAAGAAAATTGGCCAAGAACCCATTTGAGAAAGATTTCTTCAAACTGATGAACATCTCTGTGTTTGGCAAAACCATGGAAAATGTGAGAAAAAGAATGAATATTGAACTCGTTCACAAGGAAAAGCGGTTCAAAAATCTCGTGTAAAAGCCTTCTTTCCACAAATTTAGAATTTTCAACGAAGATTTCACCACGGTACATATACGCAAGTACAAGTACCTCAGAGATGAGGGGCAAGTACAAGTACCTCAGAAAAGGGTATTTTGCTAACAATACCTGAATGGAAAATGTTTAAGCAGGTGAAAGAAGTGGATAAAAGACTTCGAAGACAAGAAGACATCTCATAAAAGTGTAAGGTTATTATGAATGCATTAGTGTTTAACGGTGGTGCTTACTTCGCCGTGAATGATTTGAATGAAGTGATTATAAATTCTGCCTATCGGTTTAAACCTGAAGTGTGGAAAAACTTTTACAGGATTATCCAGAGGATTATGATGGAATTGTGCCAGATACTCCATTTATATCATTAATTGACTTTGATATGAAGAGATGGCGCGCAGTCTTACGATTCCTAGAGGCCAATACAACATCCGCTATATACCATCATCCGAGCATAAAAGGTACCCTTCACAGACAAAAAAACTAATAGTTGATCCGACTGTTGAATTAAACGGAGAACTTTTTATTGAATCACGAACTCATTACATATGAATTACATATGAAGACATTTTGAAAAGTATATCATACTATCGCCTGGCTTTCACCTTATACTCTCAAATGATTTAGAAGTGCGTGTGGCTAAGAACTGTCTAGACGTGTTTATGCAATTACGCCAGTATGACGAGCTTACAGAACGCTATGACTACACCACCATTGGCACAGAGGAATGGTACGCTCTGCTACAAGCATTGGATTGTTAAGAACCTGACGCTTGAATTCAAAGAGGACTTGAAACCCATGCGTGGTACCAAGTCCATTGAGCTGACACATACCATGTGGGTTATGGTGATGGACATAGACATGAATGAAGATGGATATGAACTGAAACTGTCTGAACTTGAAACTGTTAAAATAATAAAGTTTGGTAATGTGAGTTATGCGAGTTTTCATAGCATTCACAAATGTGGGTGTAATGTTTATGATTCATATATTAATTTAGATTGTAATGGATGGCATTCGTTTATCAATGTATTGAATGGATTTGTAAAAAAGTTTGTAAGATAATTGTTGAAATCTAAATAATTTATAACACAACAAAAAAAAAATTGTACAAAAATGTCTTGTTTTTATTTGTATTAAAAACGAAATTAACAATTACCAAAAACAGCTTAACTAATACTACATTAAAAATAGTAAATCTATACACAAATAACATAAATAAAACGATGGTTTATAATGTCTACATATAAAATCCTTTACAACATAATCACCATTACTTCTTCTCAATACATTTACAATATCAAACATACTATTATCTCTAGTTCTATGTAATATATAATATACACAATAAAATTCACATGTAGATGATATCGATGTTTGTAATGGTATGCAATTATACACAGATTCATTACTTAAAACTTTTCTAAACGATTAAAAGTCCATAAGAGTCAAAATATTCTGCAGGGTCTTTGTCAAAATATACTGTCACCCAATGCTCTCCTGGTTAATCATGATCGTCTGTGTTGATGACATAGGCGCTGCGTTGCAAAGATGATAACTGGTCCATGGAAAAACACGCCTTGAAACAAGTCTTTTGTCATCGAATTATGGGTCAATATGGCATCTGTCTGCTTCGTGCTGATGACTGGTAGTCGAACTGAATACTGTGATTTGCACTTATTTCAATAATGTTATCAAATGCAGAATAGACTATAACATTGACTGTATTTTGCAAGGCACCGGTGCATTCATCTCTAGTCGCAAATTCCAATGCTAATAAGGGGATAATAATCATCACAACCATAATCAAGTGTTAAGTCGAAAGAAAATAGCCGAATCTTCCCGTTTTATGATGGAACTTTCCTCACCATTCAATTTATCAAAAGAATCGTAAGGAGTTTTAAAAGTGTCAAGATATTTGTCCCGATTTATGTCAAGCTTGAAATGTTTGGATAGGACTGGTTCACCATCAGTGTAAAGTTGCATGTAGTTAAGATGAAAATGTTCAAAATTGTATAGATTTCTTGATGCTGTTCCAGCAAAGGATTCATTATGAACCAATCCAATACGTTTTGGTAATGGACCCAAAAAGATCTTTCACAAGAGATTGAAATCCTGCTGGAAAGGCCAAAATTTTACATTCTTTTCTGGTAACAGGAACTTGGCAGGAGTTTTCTTCAATGCATCTGCATTTCTTAACTGAATATCTGGACTAACCCTCACTTTACGAATGGTTAAAAACACATCTTTCACTTTTACCTTAAAGGTATTATTTGCAGTGATTAATACATAATCATCTTTTTATCTATGCAAATGCAATTTCATACTGATGTCATTGGGGAGATAGCGATCCTGCTCAAACAAATCTACCCTTAAACCACTTGTCAGCATAAACTCACGGCTGAGGCGCGTATGCAAATAACGATGATGTTACCCATTATTTTTTGGCTCATCTGTATCACCACCATCAGGATTTGCATGATAACCTGATACATATCTTTCATGATTAGGTCTTTTCACCTCACGACTATTCATTGGTCCAGCAGTATCTTTATACATGAGACGCATAGAGCGCTCAGAATTGAGACTTTCTTCTAAGTCATGAACGAGGTGAGATATAATGCTGACATAACCATGGGTATTGTTACTATGTGATACCAATCGGTCATTCAGAACAAATCAATATTAGACCTTAACCCATTAAGTAAATCATTGACACATGATACATTATCCTCTGCACTACACGCTGTTCCATCACCCTTTACAATGTGGCATACAATATGAAGTCTACTGTTCTTTAAATCTAAATATTCTTCTGTACTTTCAGGAATATAAAATTCTATTGGAGCACCTTCACTAATGGTAGTGAGTGGTTGATAGTCTACATTATAACTTTTTTCTACAGCTGTTTGCGTTGGTGGTATGTGAACCATTCCAATTGTGAAAGACTTCATTCACAAGAATGTCTATGAATTAAAGGCATTTTTTTTGTTCAAACGATATCTTTTTTATGTTTTGTTGATGTTATCCGTCTAGCTGCATTTCGTCTTCTGGCACGTTTTTTGTTGCACTCTCTTTTGTCCTCCTAACACATCACCAATCACATGCTGTGCAACTCGGCCCGTGACATCGACATCTTTCGAGACATCTTTTTCAACCATTTTTGAGATGCGGTCCTACGATTTTAGTCCCTGCCTTAAGTAGTGAAATAGCTTTGCGAGCCAATGATTACAGTATTGAACCAATATCATCGCAATATTGTATTCGGGCTCCTTTGAATCCTGGTAGATTCCCGCCCACTTGACGAAGAAAATGGTTGCGATATGCACATGGATCGTGTGTGTATGCTTTCATAACGCTTTTGGTCAAAAATGAAGTTTACAGATCACCTTTCCTGTTTGAAATGTTACATTATGACCTGCTTTATATATATATATATATATATATATATATATATATATATATATATATATATATATATATGTGTGTGTGTGTGTGTGTGTGTGTGTGTGTGTGTGTGTGAGTGTATGTGTGTGTGTGTGTGTGTGTGTGTGTGTGTGTGTGTGTGTGTGTGTGTGTGTGTGTACTGAAGGACAAAAGAAACTTAACATACAAAAAGTGAAATAGGTTTCTTATCCTCATTTTGTTTTGCTTTAAACTTTGAATAATTATTTGTGACCTAAATCTACGTCATAATCTATTGTTTTATTCTAATACAATGATTATCAAGGTGTTAATGTGGTATAGAGCTCTAAACCATAATGACAGGCAGGAGCTCGTTCTGCTTGGGTTGATTCCTAATTTTTACTGAGAGTTGTTTCGAAGAAAGATATTGCAGCGTTTCTACGTAAATTGTGGTTTAAATATAGAGCGCATAAAGATGCCTCGAAAACCTGTTGGGACCACGCTGTTGGCATGCTAGAAGCTGGTGTACCGCTCAACCAAGTGACACGGTGATTTGATTGTAGCCGAATTACAATATACCAGTTGCAACGGCGGTATAATGGAACTGGGTGCACTCGGGACCGACCAAGAAGAGGCCATCTTCGAGTAACTACGCCAAATCAGGATCGGCGGATCCATTTGATCCACCTGTGCGATCGGTTTCGCAGTGCTGCAACCACAGCGATGGAGATCCCAGGCACAGCCAATAATTGCATAAGTGCAAAAATGGTCATCAGACGCCTTCGTAAACACGGATTACTCCCTCGCAGACCTCGCTCGGAGACGTATACGACGCCGCACGTGGGCTGATAATCACCATCGTGGGAGGTCGAGATTGCAAAGCTGGCGACGTGTCATATTTTGCGATGAGTCACAGTTTCAATTATACCGCACCGATGGCCGCCAGCGCGCGTATAGACGGATCGGCGAACGCTTCGCCGCCAGCGCAGTCAGTCAGGTGGATCGTTTTGGTGGCGGTTCTGTGATGGTGTTGGCAGCCATTCGATTTGGCTGGAAGTCATAGCTTCTGATCATTGATGGTAATTTGACTGCAAATTGCTATATCAATACTGTACTCAATACTCAAGTAGTCCTCTACGTGCAGCAGAACGTTGATGCGATATTCAGGCGACGTGGGATTACCTGGCAGGAAATAATCTCAGATCCTTGGATTGGCCACCCTATTCCCCGGACATGAACCCCATAGAACATCTATGGAATCATCGGGATAGGAAGGTTCGTGCTCGAAATCCGTCTCCTCAAAACCAGGATCAGCTACGCCAGGCGTTGATAGAAGAGTGGCAACGGTACCCTGATGATGTAGATGAACCGCCGGATCTATGCTTTACGCCAAGCCAAAGAGGGTCACACACGGTATTGAGGACACTTCAGGTCGTTAAATTCTGTGTACGCCAAAATTGTGATAGTCGCATCTTCTGTCAGTCTGGATTTTGCAGACGCTTAAGAGTATGGATCACTTTGTGTAAAATTAAGTTTAAAGAATCAGTGAATCTTGCATTCTTGTAAGTATGAAAGTAATGGAATAAATAATTTTCTCAAATTGATATATTTCATTTGCATGTTATTCATTTAGATTTAATTGAATGATGCTACAAACAAAGAAAATATTTTGATTAGAATGATTCAAAAATGAAGGAAAAAGAGCGTTATAATTAAATAACTAATTTTATTACAAATAACGATCCGTTAAACGAAATCATTATAGCCTAGTATTACGTATTTTATGTTTTGTGTTATTTGGTGTGATTTTCATTACGGACAGACAGAAGGGTCTAAAGAAAAATTATCTGATTTAGTTCAAGATGAAAAACAACGTCTTGTTTACATAACGTACAAACTAAATCCGTTTATTTTCCTTTTAGCAATACAATATATGTCAATTCACACTGCATCACAATAATTATTATGTTCCCGTATAAGTCAGTAAGCAAAACAAACTAACAAAAGACCAACACCTGTTTGTTACATCATGAATTCTTCACAATATATCTAGAGCTGAGGCCAGGTAGAGAAATAGTGTCGTTTCTCATGTCTCCAAAACGATTGACCCGGCCCGAACCCAACTTCTGTTACAATCAACTGTTAGTTACTTTGTTGCATGAATATTCCAACACCTGCTACTCTGACGTCATTTTGAAATATTTGTATGATTGCCATTCGGCATATACAGCATTCCCAGTGTTTCGATTAGCTTTCGATTAGATTGCACTCTGACGCTGCTCTCTCTCTTATAACTCTTCTAAACCATGTTAATTTTAGCTCTAGAAAGTTTCTTCATTGATAAATTGCTGTCAGATTTGCCTTAAAGCCACGAATCTTTGTTCTGCAAAATTGATTAAGCATTGAATTTAATAAATATACATTAATGCAGTCAACAAAAAGAGAAACTATATGTTTTAAGGAACACATACAAAAAACATAACACAATGACATAACAGCAGCTTAAAGATCATTTTAATTTTTTCTTACCATTTAGAACGAGCTATAGCAAGGCAGTTACGATTCAATCTTTAGTCTTCGTCATTTAAAGAGGACAGCTTTTTATGACTCGTACTATCTTTTGTGGTGTAGAAAAGTAAAATATAGAAAAAATCGAATTCGACTGACATCGAATGAAGAAAGAAAGTACTCAAGGTTTACGATTCCATGCTTAATTTTGGGACTATTCAGTGTTCAATTTGAGCCCTGTTAAAGCAGTTAAATATATTCGAGAAGTGGAGGGGAGGAGGTCATTAGTTCAATAAAGCAGCAGCTAAAGTAGGTGGGTGGAAGAGAGTTGTGGAGAAGGAAAAGTTATTAGTTCAATGACGTAGCAGCTGAAGTGGGTGGGTGAGCATGGGGTGGAGAAATAGGGGTCATGGATGGAAGGGGGTGGAGAGGGGGATCATTGGTTTAATAAAGTAGCAGCTTAAGTGTGTAGGTGGAAGAAAGAGGGGATAGGGACAAGATCATTAGTTCAATACCTAAAGTTGGTGGGTGGAAGGGGTTGAGAGTGGGGGAGGTCATTAGGTCAATGAAGCAGAAGCTGATGTGAGTAGAAGAAAATGGAGTGGAGAGGAAGGTAATCAGCTCAGTGGCACCCATTAGCATCCATTTTGTCATGTGTGGGATGACAAATTTTAATAAAATGTAAATTGCAGATTCTGTTCAACGGTCTAAAAATACAAGTATACCCGTTTTGAAGGTTAATTAAGTTGAAATGTGAAAGCATAAGCAGCAGTCTTATCCAGATGTGTTCACAAAGCACACATATAGCGTCGCAAAAAATATTGATTTACAATGTAAACATAAGGAGACGTTAATGTATAATTTTTAAAGGGAAATAAATATTTTTTCACATATTACCTTCTGCAGATCGTCTGCCTTTTTTCCAGTGAATCCTGCAAATTACAATCATTTTAAAAGTAAAACATTTCAAAATGGTTGTTGAACATAAACCTTCTAGCTTGTAGTTTTGTCTGCATCATATCACAATAAAAACTGACATTTATTTTATACTACCGATTATGGAAGACAGGTCAATTATGAAACTCATTGATCAATTATTCCGTTACGCTACGTATGTCGTGTTAAAACTGGTATTTAATTTATTCCTAATTAATTACGAAAACAGTTACGAAACGATATATGAGCAAGAATTCTTCGTTTTTTTTTGGTAAGTTATAAACAAATATTAAAAAAATATTCTAAAAGTTCTAATTTGGGTATGAATACTTAAAGAAAGCAATGCGCGACAGTGGAGATTGATGAGTCATTTTACTGTTTAAATGTAGGGGCATATCGAGATATTCAAGGCAATATAGTAATTCATTGTCTTATAATCTTAGGAAATTTTAAATTATAAATCCGCTGGCTGGTCCGTTGCTAAGATACGTCATTACCTTCGATGTGTAATGTTTTATCTTCACTTTTATCAATGTTTGAGAACACATAAATATCCATCTCTAATGGCGGAAGAGTGTGGATTGTACGGTAATTTCCAATCAACAGAGATGCCTGTTCTTCACGTGACTCAAATCTGTGCTTGCTCTTCCGTGCTTAAATCAAAGTCAAAGTTACGTTGCAAGGTCTCAAGCCTCAGTGTACTTTAAAACACCCGTGATATTTAAACTGAACTTTAGTTAGTATAAACTTAAGCCTCAAAGTGAGCAACCTATTTTAAAAGCAAATATTTTATAAGAAAGCTTTAGTAAGAGAATGTTTAAATATAATGTTATCTATCCGGAAATGAAAAACAGTTTCCATTCTGAGCACTTGTGATTTTCGCCCTATTCATTTATACATCATTATTGTATATCACAATCAATTTAATCACTCAGCAACAGCTCGTAATCAATTCAGTCACTGAACAACATGTCATAATCAATTTAGTCACTTAGCAACAGTTCGAGACGCTCTCTACTCCAGAAGATGTTTAAATTAAACTCATTAGAGTAAAAAAAGGTCGGACATGGAACACAGACTTTGTTCCATGCAGAATTCTATTTCATTGATGCGTTTGGTGCAAAGGTTAACGCCAAAATTCCTTCACATTTTTATTTGAAAGCTGATAATCAGAGTCATTGATATATGAGCTTGTGTTTTACTGAGAGAACATTTCATAGCATTTAGTTGTGGGGAATAAAGAATACATACAAATTTGTATCTGTTTTTAGATACGCATAAATAAACAGATACCAAATGAAAGATTTATAATTTACGAAATGAAATATGAATATATTGAATAGCTAATGGTACTTTTACTCAAGTAATAATATATATATGTATATAAATTTGAAATTAATGTCTATTCTATGTTTGCTTAAAAGTACAGACAACATTACTTTTTATTTTAAGAAGGATTTTGCAAATTACATATGCCCAGTAAAAGCTTGACATCATTAATTCTTCGTACTTGAGTTCGTATACTTATCGTACCTAAGTACTCTTATCGAACTAAAATAAGAATAATTACCCTCCATGCTGCTGATGTACTCTTGTCCGCTGGAATCTGTGTTAATTGACGTTACCAGGAAGAAGTCCTTTAGTTTCTTATGTGCATTATACAGCTGATAAAATTAAAATTTCAAAGTTATTATTTAAAATACTATTAATCTTGCAGGTGCTGATTACTGAGTAAATTGAAAGGTCTAACTCAAGGAATGGGTGTGTATGTGCATGTGTGCATGTGTATTTGCATGTGTGTGCATTTTGAGGGAACCGCTAAAACAAATGCTAATTTATTGCATAGTTTCCACATAAAATTTATAAGGGTCACCAATCGCTCAGTGTGCTATATGAATAACAAGATTTCAGAATCATTAAGCTAAATATAAAAAATGAACGTAAATCTGCGAATATGAACACCGAAGATCGTATTTTTCTGATAATATGAAATTATTTAATTGCAAAGTTAAGATATGAAATCTAAAATCATCGATATCTTTGGCTCAATAAAGCGGGTTGTGCATGGAAGCAGCCCTGCTAGACGAAAGAGATGACCAAACATATTTCAAGAAAAGCAACATTTTCTCGGGGAAAACATATATACATAGTGCATGACCTCGTCTACTACTACTGCTTCTACTACTACTTCTACTACTGCTTCTACTACTACTTCTTTTACTGCTAGTACTGCTACTTCTACTACTGCTACTACTACTACTTCTACCAGTGCCACTACTGCTACATGTACTACTGGTTCTACTACTACTTCTTCTACTGCTAGTACTGCTACTTCTACTACTGTTAGTTCTACTGTTACTACTGCTTCTATAACAATAACAAGCGGCATCTGACCTTGGTGAGGATGCCGCGGCGGTGCAGATGCTGCTGTACGGGATTCTCACGTGCATATGCAACCAGGCCTTCTGGCATGCCCCTGAACAGTTTGCTTCGTCTGAAGTCTATTATTTATTTAAAAAATAAAAAATACTGCAAATTTCTAGGAATATTCTTATTAAAAGCTAGATCTGACATAGATTCATTAATTCTTAAACTAGAAGTCACGCTTAATTTTATTCAGGTAAAATGACAAGAAACTGTTAAAGGTTAGAAAAATATTAAATCGTTTAATGCACTTCCCAAAAGAAACGAAATAGTAAATAATATAATGATACTTTACAATGCTCTACAACGATGTTTCCATCGATTTCGAACTAACCGACCTGCTGTGAAGTTGGCTGCCAAGCTCATGTTATGTCCATTCACCCATCCCCTGAGATTGTCCTTATAACTGTTTACAGCAAAACCAGGCAGCATTTGTGCTCCCAGGCAGACTGCCCAGATAGGAAACGTATCGCCATTTTCATTGGCCTAATAAACATGAGACAAAAATAGTATAAGTAAAAGTATAGTATAGCTAAAGGAACTGAATCCACACACTCTCTCGTATCAATATGGAAGTGAAATCGGTGACAGTAGATTTGAACTGGTAACCACAAAATGTAAAATTTCCACTGAAATAAGTGCGTCAAATGCAAATTTGGCAAACTCTTCGACTCAAATGTTGCTGGTGAGATCAAAAATTCTTTTCAGTTACTTATGATGTTCTAGAAGCTTCGGTAACAGAGTTGAATTTGTATGTCCGATATTGCAACCGACGAAGTTTCGGTCGTCAGGGTTAGTTCTTTTTAAAGTTACATTTAAATGAGGGCGGAGGGGGGAGATTTTCATACTTTTTCACAGATATGCGGATATTGTCAGAGAATAGACTCAGTATGGGAAATACAACACGAACAAGTAAACCATTTGTGTATAGGTCTGGGTAGCCTCGAACTGCTCTGTGTAGATTGAGTACTGCTTGTCAAAAAACGGCAGAGAAAAGGAGGTGGTAATACAATGGCCAACAGTAGTCCGCCTGGCGTGCAACTTCCCCCCCCCCCCTTAACGGATTCAGCACAAAAAGGATCCAAAACTGGCACACCACACACACACGTGTTTGTCTAGACGGCAAATCCTACAAACTCAGGGCAGGATTGTCAACTTTTTTATTATTGAGCTTTTTGCTAAACTTGATATGGCATATCTTGTCTATGATCAACAGACAAATTTTAAGCTAATAAAACTATTTTTGGTTAAACAGGGGAAACGAAATCAACAGAAAAACGGCGAATCACGTATCCTGTCAACATAGGAAATTTATCCGGCAAACTAGGGACAAAAGCACGTGTACTGCGACCTCATTTGCATAAGAAAGTAAACTCAGTTTGTTTATGAACAAAGGGCGGTTTGTTTACAAATAAAGCTGATACACAACCACGTGGTAGTTGCAAAACCATGCTAAATTGGGCAATTATTTAAAATTAATAGAATAAAGTTTTTTTTCAATTTCATCCCACTTTATTTATTATTATTTTTCATTAATATTAAGTGTCAAACGAGGACACTGTAAACGCACGGACCATATTTGTAAATGGTATTTCAAGAACCACATAAATGAAGGTTTCTGTGATAAAATACTAAAAAGAACACAAATTATTTGCAGTCAATTTCTCTGTTCATTTATAAATTTACATTTAAAAATACAAAACTATCTCTTATACACATGCATACTTAAATAAATTAATCTCTCGGACATATATATGTGCGGTAAATAAAAGTTTGCTTGCCATATAAATCTTGGATAAACGAACACTCTCTTGGCTATATATATATATAAATTAAGACTGTTGAAAGTTTTTTTAGGACTTGAATAAATCGATTAAAAAATATGCTATGAAGCAAGATCACCGTGCGAAGTTAAGACTTAACAGCACAAACCTTTATAAAACATTTTCAACAAGAACTCGCTGTCATGAAAGAATTAATCAAAAATCATTTTTTGAATTTCATGATATTTTTCTCGTTGCCAAAGAGTACTGTATGCGGGCTTTGCGTCTTCAACATTTTACGGTTAATTCAAAAACACGAGCGTCGTGCCAAGATAAGACTTGAACGTCACGGCACAGCCCCCTCCCCAAAATTTGAAATTTCTACCAAGTACGCTTTCTGACCACGAAACAAATTAAAACAAATGAACACACCTTTTCCTGTCTACCTAGCAAGTGCTTTGTTTAAACCAACCGCACTAGTTGAAGTAATATCACCACAACCGATGGCCACCGATACCGACTCACAACACTATGCCCCATGTTACCACGAAGACACTGACAATACTAACACCATGGAAGACATCATATTTCACCGGCAGAAAATGCAAGGATAGAAACATAAGCATAAAAGATATGTTGTATAATGAATAGCATCGAAGTAAGTGTATATTTGTCCTTTCTACTTCGCTACCGTTCGCTTTGCGTCTTTAACATTTTTCCCTTCCCACTCAAGTTACAAGGTTAGTCCTACACACGAACCCCGTGCCAAGAAAACGTCAGGGATACGCCTATAACCTTAACAGTTAGCAGAAGTCGAAAGTATAACATTTTCGATATTTTGAAACAAGTGGACGTGAGCATTGACAAGACTTGAAACTAGAATTTGTTTAGCTAAAGGGTTCACATTGTTTTCTCGACTCCGCAGTTATCCTGTTCTTGATGTAAAGTTGATACCATCCCAGTCTAGCTGATTTATATCCTTTTCTTGACTTTTAGCTTTTACAGTTTTGCTTTTTCCTGGGAGTCTTTTGAGGGAAATAAACTTGCCAAGACACCTGAAAACATTTTTCATAGGAATATTAAATGGCAACCTTTGTTTCGTTTTTTAGTGTTTGACCTGTTATTTAGTGTTTTTTGTTGATAAAACGAAGGAAGGCAACATGAAAACCCTGTTATTGCTCTGTTTTCGTTGCGGAGCGCTACTTAAGCGAGTACTTACATCACACTGTAATCAAAAATGTGTGGCATATCGAATGTACACACGTTTTTAGACTTATTCTTCACCTCTTTATGCGCTTAAATGTACTTTGCTAGTGAAACGTGACGGTTTACATAAATATAGAAGAACATTCTGACGCTTGTATAGAGTGAAAATTTACTCGCTCTTCTGCATGGTTCTTTTGGATGCTGTTTTTTCCCAACTGTTTGCAAGAAATACATGCAAAACTAAGACACGATAACCGATGCATGCAGTGAATACATTCTTTCTAGAATTAGCTTTCACTTGAACGGTAAAATATCTAATTTAATGCGCAGCTTGATATGCTATTTTACTTTCATTGATCTGTAAAAATTTGCCGCAAGACGAAAACTGACAAGACCATACATCATATCATTTTACCGATTTCGTTTTCAGGCTCACTTCTTGAGTTTGGTTCTCTTTTCCTTAAGCTTCTGATTGTATTCGACAGACAGCAATGAATGGGTGCTCATCTGTCCTCTTCAGGAAATGCTCATCATGAATTTTTTCTCTTATTGTTTGCAACGTTGGTACTTTGAATCTTTCCAAATTATCTTTAAAAACCTGATGCATCACATCTTTCTCTATAGCAGAAAAGGTTACTTTTCGGGACACTGCAAAAAAGCAAATCCCATTATAAGGGTTTTATGCTTTAAGTGTTTGAACCAGCAATTCAACCACAAGTGCAGAACGCAAATCTTTGTCTACCATGCGAACTTGTACTTTTCAGTTTTGTGTGATAAGTCAGATTTAAAACGTGTTATGCGTGTTCAAAATTAATCATATCAACATCGTGTACAATGCGACATCTAACAACCAACCAACAGTACACAGAAACCGGGTAACAAACGGTCGAAACAGTAAAGTTCAAATAGAGTCCGGTCTTCGCACGAAATTAAGCCGAAATATCAAAATGAAACGAATAGTAAAAGACCGAAAATGAACAAATTCTTTCTTTGCATGAAAATAAAATAGCTGATACAAGATATCTACAGAAACCAAACAAAAAATTTAAAAAAAAACAATTCCTCTTCTTACCAAGTATAGGCTGCCGATCAACCTCGTGATCCTCAGGCTCATCCGTGTCGCTGTCCGGGACGGCATCCACGTTTGCTAGATCTTGAGGTTCGCAGTCTTCTGAGATTTCTTCTAAAGGTTTTCCGGCAAAGTCGCTCTGAGGCTTTCCGCTGTTTAGTGCAATCAAGATCTGATCATTTTTCGAGTTAACTTTCTGGTAAGCTCTAGAAAGACCTATGCAGCCTTATGTCATGACCCATGAAATTGGCTAACATATCTTGATCACCTTCTCCAATTTGCAGCATCTGGGACATAGTTCCTCAGTGTTTCCGAAGTTTCGTCGATTTAAACGCGTGTAGATTTGAAACTTTCGCTTCTTCAGCTAATAACCTGAGCATGATATGACCACCGTCTGGAGTAGATCAGCTGCCACATTCGCTTGCGCTCGTTTCTTCCCTCTGCTGACGATTTACTGATGCCACAAATGTCGATAACTTCTTTCTCGCGGGCATGTTGTGCTTCCATGTGCCTTGGTACCTTTGGGTAAAGTTTTCGGCAAAAAAATGTAGCTTGTGTTGCAGTTTCTTCATTTTTACTATTATCGCTGCGTCTTTGTTCAGCAGTCCCATCTCTTGCACTAGATTCTTGTGTTTCACGAGAATATAAATCGTCCGCAATTCGCCCGCACCCTGCCAAAACACTGCTCTCTCGGATTATCCTGTTTTCCCCACTCGACTTGTCTTTAGTTTCCTCTTCCTCAAATGAAAAATAAAAGCGCCTTACTTTTCTCTTTCGTGGTCTTACAACATCTCTGTTGTCGGCATCTTGATCATCACGCTTTCTTTTCTGTGCTCCTTTGCTACTTTCTGTTGTCGTGTTTCCTGGCTCGAGCAAACTTGGTACCTAAGCTTCGAACTGGAGTCGCCGTCTATTCTTGCTTCTTTTCTAACACAGCCTTTTCTAACCACCTTAGAAAAGTTTGAAGAATGACATTGCGGTGGTGATATAATATCACTTCTAGAGAATGAAAATTGTGATCTTTGGTTTCTGCTGATGTGCCTTTTTTCTCATTTTCTATTGCCGTTTCATCCTCTTTCATTTTTTTACAATTTTTTTCAACTCTAAATGTATTGAGACAACTACAGGATCTTGTACAGAATCAGACGCATATCCCGAAGCGTGGGGCTCAAGAGGAAAAAGATTGGCAGGAGAGATAGGCCTAATAACTCCTATATTTTCCTTCACAGACTCGGCTTCAACAAAATACACAAACGATATCCGCACTTAAACCATGTTCGCATTGAGTACCGGATCGAAAGGGAGATTTTACAACTGCAGGTTTGTGTCGTGCAGAGTGTGTCTGTTTACAAACGGAAAGCAGCGAAACTTAAATGTGTGTAGTATCTTTTGTGTTAAATTTCATGGGCAACCTAACATTACTTAACTCTGATTACCCTTTAACACACTATATCTCAGCACATGAACAATCTTTTCTCCTTGAGATTACAACTTTGCAGGTACATTCTGACAATACAGCCAGTGAATGGTCGCATAACGTGTGCACTAATTCCTTGTAAAGAACATAGGCATCGGAGACGCAGAGCCCTCAGCCAATAGCAGTGACATTACTGTTGGCGAGTTACCTTTTTGAGATATCGCCCGGTCAACAAAATTTTTAAGGTGGGACGGACGGATAAGCGACAAATTGAACCCCCCGTTGTACATCCGTACTACATATATTTTCTTCCTGTTAGGTTTTGTGAAGCTCCGATATCGCAGGGACAAAAAAGTTTACGCACAGACGGACGAACAGACCAACAGCAATAGCCTTCAGCCAATATTGGCTGAGGGCTAAAAATCTGGGCTACTCCCACTATCATCCCAGCCCCCTCCTAACACACCACCCCACCACCGCCTTCATTCACCCAACAACCTTGAAAACACATATGAAATAGAAATTACTTACGGGATAAATTGTCTATGTCTGCAGGAACGTCCAACGTCGACGACGCGATCTCATGCAGCACAGTAGCGTGTGAGAATGTAACAGCTTGAGGACTCATTTTCCTGCAAAGCGATGCGATGCGACATTCACCAGGAAACTAGGATTTTCTTCACAACCCCGTGTGATTGCTATCGACACATTTGGTTCAGCTTCCTGTTTAACATTAACTTCAGGAAGTGTGCAAGAAATTTTCTCGAATCCAATAAACTGCATGTCGCTATCGGAAGAATCATTGTGTTTTATAGGTTCGCTAGCCAAGGGTCCACTTGTAGATGCTGATTCGCATGTTTACGGTTGTTTCAAATTTATGTCCTGTGTCAGGTATTGGAGCAATTGTAATTGCTTTGCTTTGCTGTTCAGACACACTGGCAAGAGAGGACCTGGTATCGGCAATATTTGTTGTTGCAGCCTCGAAAATTTCTTTCTTTATTTTGCCTGTTCGCATGTCATTATCAAAACTCTCGTATCCTGTTATTTGTACGTAGCTGGAACTAACTCCTGATTCTCCCCTTTGTATTAATAACATGTCATGTTTCCCTGGATCCGCTGGTATAAATTCACATGAAGCGGTTACTTCAGTGCTGCCACATAAATTTTCATCATCACAAACATCTGGAACGCCTAACTCTTTAATTAAATTCTTCACCTGCCCTAACACTTTTATTGCTTCCGCCATTTTACTAGGTGTTTCGGTCTCCAGTGGATCATTTTGATGCGAGAAATTCCTGTCAAGGGTTGATTTAAAAGGGGAATCCAATGCCAGGGAATCTAATTTGGAAAGGCTGATATATTCATTTTCATGCGCAGTCGGCAGGAAATGCCAGCAGCATTGCCTTGTTTGGCTTCCTCGTAAAGCTCAGAAACTGAACAAAGACAGATAACAACGCAAAATAGTTTCCTTTTTTTAACAAATTTTCTTTAAACAAAAAACGGTTTTCTGAGACACTTTCATTTTTTGTATAAAACATCTATGCGTGTCCTTCGTTTACTTTTTGTTTTAAAATGTACTCGAGACAAGAACAAAACTCTAGCCTTGTCGCGTGTAAATTCATCCATCATGTGAACATGGGATCTTTCAAACACCGAATAACAAATTCAATCTTACTAGTAGATACACGCGGCTCAGCAGGCGGGTTTGTTATCTCATCATGACCAATCACTGACGACTCCACCTCCTCGGCTGAAGGTTTGGTAGGTCTTCTTCATCTTCTACAGTGATCGATTCTATAATAACATATACATATACATATATAATGACTATGAGCTCGAAAATCCTATAATCCAAAGCAACCTACTTTGAAAGTACTCGTTGTGAAGACTGCTTTACACTATGCACAAAACTGAGACCTGTCCAGTATGATATTATGTCATTTAATACCAAGAACAAGTAAATAAATAAATAATAAATTTAGAAGCAATATTATTACGAAATTGAGTTGACCCGTGGCGAAAGAGGCCAATTGGCAACAACATGAAAACAACAAGTCACATAAGCGCTCCGCTGTTTATTATCAATAAACCGGTATTGATCTAATCAACTTGACAGACCGTCTGTTTGCCCATTAATAATGCTATTTATGAAAGGAAAATTGCTAGATTTGTGAACTATGTTTTCCTCAGATTTTCTCTTGGCAAAATTTCGCCACCAAGATTTTTTCTGGTGGCGAAATGGCAAAACTTGGTAGCAAATCGCCACCGCCCCACCGCTAATTTCGAACCCTGAATAATATAAGTTCTAACCCAGAATAAAATGTGACTGGTCGCGTAGCTCCAATAATTTTGTCGCTTCTTTCCATGAGTTGGTATATTCCTCGGCTTTCTGCAAACCCTGTCTTTAAAAAAATAACACAATAGGTGTGCTAAAACGTGCACCGCCGAAACAATGATACTTTGACCAAAGATATGTTTATCCTTTTCATCAGCAGTCTCTATTTACAGGTACATCTTAAATGCAATAAACCACTTCAAACTGGAAATTCGTATAGCATAGGCAAAGGCATCCTGTGAACATCTACTGTTAACCAAAAGTAAAAATTTGAACACAAAGGATGGTAAGATAAGATTGGTATTGATTAATACAAGTCTGTTTCTCTAAAATAAAAGCATGCAATACATGCAAATAAACTAAGTTATACAGCTAACACGAATTATGTGATCCGGAAGAGGAGCTCACAAGGCGTCCTTTGTTTACATTCTCTCTAAAATCGAACTTCACACAAGCATGTGTATCTTCCGGAAAACTGTTTCGTGTGTGACCCGAACTTATCCAGCCTGCGAACATGTACACTTTGAAACACTGAAATGTTATGTATTACTTTTGGGGCGCGGGGGATCTTAACAAACAGCAAGCGGTTTCAGTCCCAACCCCCCCCCCCCCCACACACACACACACACCCCAGGGTTCTTACGGTCCCGTAAATTTAAATAAATCTGAATGTAAACGTGCTCGGCAAAACGTCCCAGGCATTCATGCAATTAAAGCACATGCGAAATCGCCTTCTTTCCTCTCCTGGTCGCACATCTGAGATATTTAACTTGGAGACACACAATGCAGTAAAACCAATCTATGTTATTTCGTAAGCAATGTATGAGGGGTCAGGGAAAATAAATAAAATCAAACAATCAACAAGATCGTTCAATGACTGAAAATATGCTAACACATTTTTTTGACCAATTGAACATCGACATGGGCAAAGTTTCTATGGATATGTGGCACCCAAAGAATATATTTTTTCTTGAAGTTTAGACACACACGGAAAGATAAGGTTAGATCGTTATTTTGCAGTTGTGTACTTGGGCTTTTGCTGTATTTAAGTCTTATGTTTGCAGCTTTGACAAACTGAAAGTCTCTGCTGACGAAGATAACAATTACTCATTCTTAACTAAAAAGTATCGATGTTTGGATTAACGGGAAATGGCTTCAGTTTTTTGCTGTCCGTCACCGTATCCCATCTGACAATGAAGTAATTGAAATGACACATCACTTCAAATCGAGAACAAGTTTATCAACCCTAAAGTTGCACTATCAGACACTTGACTCCGCTGACACGAAAGCCTTTTAAATGATTGTTCGTTTTCATGTCACCTCATGCATCATGTTTAATATAAGACTTATAAATTCGTAAACCTTCCCTTCCTACTGTTGAAAGTTTAGACAAATATATATAGAACAATATTTATAAGATTTGCGGTATCTAATAATTATCAAAACGCATTTACTTACTCGTAATTGGTCCTGACGAGCTTCACTTTCGCACAAAACTCTACTTTTGCCGCCACCATGATCTATCCCAATAGTAGAGAACGATGTCAGCTCTCTTGTCAACGGACAACGGAACGAACTGCACCGGCACTTTCGGCTTCCAGTTTTTCTTACGAGGCATCTGAAAATTTACAGCCACCATTGTTAATTCCTTCAGTACGTCTTATTAACATGGGAACAAACATCGGAAGGTTTAACGCGTTTTTAACAAATTATCACACTCTCTTTCATACGAACAGATAAATCATAGATAATGATACAATATGCGTGTGAAAAATTAGGCTTTTAAGAGAATCTGGAGAGAAACAGCCACGTCAAGTCAGTAATTTCCACACCGGCCTAACGTGCAAACATAGACAAATTTTAACTAAAAGTTCGTTAAATACGTCTCGAATGCAGGATACGGAACGCAAATGAAACAAAGAGGTATTTCAGCCTAGGTACTTAAGTACTATTTTTGCAACTTTGACAACTGATAGACCCTGCTGACGAAGATAAAAATTACTCATTCTTAACTAAAATGTACAGATGTCTGGGTTGACGGGAAATGGCTTCAGTTTTTTGCTGTCCGCAAACTTCCTGCAGAGAGCACTCCTCTTTTGGGGAAATCCAGGACCAATTCCAGCTTAATAATAAACAATCATGTCAGTAAAACTAAGTTCCTCGCAGGCGTGCAATCACAGGATTTCAATCAACAATTGAGTAGCTTGAACAGTTACGTGGCGAAAATCTCAAAATAATCCCTCGTTGCACAGATTCACTATATAATGTTGTTTCTGTGTGAAAGAGGACAGTTGAATGGGTTCGTTGGTTAAACAAAGTGTCGACGGCGGACAGACGGACCCGAATACTATAGTCTCCCGCTTTGCGCTACGCGGCGGCGAGTGACTAATAAGCCAATTCACTTTGACTTTTTCCGAAAATTTTTTGCATTTCGACTAAATTCAGTTAGGATGAGGATGTAAAGAAATAATAGAAAAAACGGCAAAAATCACCAAAATTCCATTTTGCCAGAAACATATTCCCATGTTGGTTATTAAAGGGACTGAATAATATGTAAAATAGTTTTAAGAGATTATATGATGGCTTTATAAATTTTAAAAGTGGGCATGTTGAAAGAAAATTTTGATGTTTGTTCCTTATCATTTCTTTATAATTTATCCCAAATTTGCAGTTGAAAAAAAACGTCCACCGGAAAAACCCGAAAGTGCGAATTGGCTTATATAAGCATTGCTCTCTGGTCGTTTGACGTCGTCGCAAAAGGTAGATAATGGCAACACGTACATAAATAGAATAACAGCCGAAACTCTTCTCACATCATGAAAAACAAATTAAAAATCAGCTTTCTTTGCACAATATTTAACTGTGCACTTCTTAGAGCCACATTTCTAAAATTTCTATTGCTTTGCATGTTTGAAAGGGCCATATTTTTCAGGAGAAAAACAGCTGTGATTTGGCATTTGAGTTAAGGGACAAAGTTTTACATAAAATGCTAACACAGGCTTACTTGCACACTCGCAACTTTAACCACAGATGCATCAGGGCTTTACAAAACAAATGAATGCAACTTACTGTTAAATTCTGGTGTTATTTATCCAAAAATTGAGCACAATTTAATATCCAACATGTCAACTTGGAATCACTTTTGCTAATGCGCGCGTAGATGCGGTAGAAAGTAAAACCGCGAAATTTTCAGGGGGTTAACTGTTTTTCTTGCTGACATAAGACTTTATAAGACAGAGGCATAAAAGGCCGATTATTGTCTGCAAATATAAATTTATGTATTTTTGTTAAGGTTTCTTAAAAAATTGATTATTGTCTGCAAATATAAATTTATGTATTTTTGTTAAGGTTTCTTAAAAAATTGAAAGTCATACAATATAAATATTTAGTTACTTTAAACTTTCACGGACCCATTGACACAGATAATGTACTTTCCCAAAACATCGCGCATGCGCTGCATTAGCCTGATACATTAACAAAGAATTGGGACACACATCATGGATGTAAAGGATGTAAAAAAAAAACATGTCAAATAAAGACTTCAAGAACACTGCTCCACCGGACAGAATAAAATATATTTGAAGTTTTATCAACAGACTTTACAATGTTGAACCTGTTATACAAAAAAATCCCAAGATATGTTTCACTGTTTATTTGACATAAACAACACATCCTTCTATACTTAATGGGCGAATCCCGTAGTTCGTCTAGACGAGTGGTGTATTATGTCCGCATATAGACAAAACAATTCTTAAAGTTGAACTTTGTTGAACTGAGAATATTGAAGCTGGGGTCTTCATTTCTTTGTCCAGCCCATCATAATAACTATCGTTCCCACTTTGCCTGATATTACAATATAATCTGATCAAACGCATGTTTAGACTTTTACATACATGATGAGGCCGGCATAATATAAGGTTATGTAAGGTAAGTAATAATAGTTTTACACTACAAGGCCTCTTATATTAGCACATTCTACAAAATAGACATTTCCACTTGTTGAATCCAAGACAGTTGCTTTCAAACTTTACATATTGAAAAGCGTTACCAGAAAGCACTCTTCTTAGACGCTGTGTAAGACGTTATGCAGACATTACACAACTAAATTTCGAACAAATGTTTTCGTTTTTTATTCACTATAAATGCAAGAAAGGACAACTAGATAAAGAAAAGAAATCTTTGTTTTTATTTTTAGGTCATGTGTCGAAGATGTGCTCTTATTCTTGAGAAAACAAAAGTTTTTAGAGGGACCGAAATGCAAAGAATGGAAACGGAAGTGCCCTAGTTTAGATATGGGGCCGGGTACTTGAGGTTAACTAGGGGCGTCAGTTTTTTTATTAAAACAATCTAATATATAATAATATCAATTAGCATTAATACAAGGAAATAAAATGAATTACGCCTTTATTTATATTACTGAGTAGTTTGGAATGAACTTTATACCAAGAAATGTTAGAATATATAAATTGAACCATCCGGCGCAATAAAGTGTCATGGCGGCACCCCGAACAGAATCGTCTCCCCTACCACGTGTTCTCAAGGTGTTGGCATTTTATCTTCACTTGAAGATTTGTTCCTCAGTTGAAAGGTCTGAAAGGTCTGTTTCGTTTTGTCCTCTGTTTGCCACTCGGACAAACTCTCTCTCTCTCTCTCTCTCTCTCTCTCTCTCTCTCTCTCTCTCACACACACACACACACACACACACACACACACACACACACACACGGACTCCTCAATGTAAGTGTCTGTTTGCATGATTCGCAATGTGTATATAAGCAACCCCCCTCCCTATTCATAAATGTCATTGATTTGTTTTCTTTTAAATCAGTCACAGCCTTTCTTCCCTATGAATAGGTCCCGGTAGGGATGGAAGGTGGAGGGGAGGGGGAATTTACATACATTTCTCTAACTAATGCATTTCTCTCACAAGAAAATGCTTTGGAAACTTCCATTCTTGAGAAATGTTGAAATAGAGGGGAAGATGCACGTACAAACCGGTTGCCATACGTGTTGATGACTTCTTAACACGACTCCCAAACGTGGTGTGCCAAGTTAGAGAACTATCTTTTTTAACCAGAGTGCAATACCCTTGTAAATTTCACCCAACGATACGCAGTGTTAAATGAAATTGATATAAAGCAGCCTGTTTTGCATCACTCTACATTTGCGAGAACAGACACGGTTTGAATGTAAATAAAAAATTAAACAAATAAAACAACAACAACAACAACAAAAGCTAGACAGACACATAAAAAAATATGTGTGTGCGTGTGCATAATGTTTGGGCAGTTCCGGAATAACAAGGGCTTTATGCAGCACATACGAAGCAAACAGGAACTCCGCGTTGTCCGCATCTGGCCTGCCAAATTACCCGCTTACTCTTTATTTTCTATTGGAAACGCGCGCCAGCCAGTAACCCCCGGGGAGACATGTAAATAAATCTTTTGGGAAGTGCCGCCTCTTGAGTGAGACCGGAAGCGACCCAGTTCAACCCCGACACCCCCCCACTCCGTTCCTTCATATACATGCAAGTTTCAGAACATCTGCCAGGTTCGAAGGTGTTTGCATTTCTCAATGAATAATTCCAGTGCGTCAATGTGTGAAGAATTTCTAGGGTTCAAGGTTTGCAATGGTAACGTTTCGTTTTTCTTCATAAATCTAGGAGGTGGGGGTGTTGACAGGTAGGAGGGGATTCTGTCAGGGAGAAGGGGTGCTGTCAGAGGGGAGGGGATGCTGTTACGGGCGAGGGGGTTCTGTCAGGGGAGGGGCTGCTGTCACGGATTAAGGGTGCTGTCAAATGGAGTGCAGGGAGGTAGGAGGGGCGCTGTCAGGGGGAGGGGTATAGTCAGAGGGAAGTGGGTGCTATCAGGGTGGAGGGAGTGCTGTTAGGGGCGATGTGGTGCTGTCAGGGGGGAAGAGGTGCTGTCAGGGAGAGGGGTGCCATCATGCGGAGGGGTGCTGCAAGGGAGGAGGAGGTTATGTCAGGGGAATGGGCTGCTGTCAAGGGTTAGAAGGTACTGCTAGGGGTTAGGGGTGCTGTCAGGGGGTGCTGCTAGGGGGCGGATGTGCTGTCAGGGAGAAGGGGTTGCTCTCAGGTTTTCGGAATGCTGTCATGGGAAGGGGTGTTGTCAGAGGAGGAGCAGGTATTGCCAGGGGTAAGGGGTGCTGTCAGGGGGAGGGTGTGCTGTCAGGGAGGAGGGGTTGCTGTCAGGTGGAGGGGTGGTGTCATGGGGTAGGGGGTACTGTTAGGGGGAGAGGTGCTGTTAGGGAGGGGAGGGTATTGTCAGGGGGTAGAGGGTACTGTCAGGGGGTAGAGGTGCTGTCAGGGAGTAGACGGTACTGTCAGGGGGTACAGAGTACTGTCAGGGGGTTGTCAGGGGGTAGAGGGTACTGTCAGGGGAAGAGGGTACTGTCAGGGGGTAAAGGGTACTGTCAGGGGGTAGAGGGTACTATCAGGGGGTAGACGGTACTGTCAGGAGCTAGAGGGTACTGTCGGGGGTAGAGGGTACTGTCAGGGAGAAGGAGGTGCTGTCAGGCGGAGTTAGCGAAAGCACGCTTTTTTTCAGGTTCGCAATGAATGTTTACAAAGTCAATTTGCTAAAACGCCAAAGACCCCTACCCTCTAAATAATGGCCCATTATGAGGAATGAAACAGTAACATTGAATGTTAGCGAAGGTAAACATCAAATGATGTTTATTGACAGCCTCTTACATATGATCGTCTGAAAATGTTGACCATGCTGGCCAAAATAGCGGATATTGACTTACTTTAAGTCAAGTAAAGTATTATTGACCAGTGACAAAATGCTGTCTCAACGTAAGTTAATATACGCTTGCATGAGATAAGTGGTGCTTGGATTACCAATGACTGCAATATCTGTTGCGTTCCGGTCAACATTGACAAATTATTGACTTGGGAAAATGGACCAATAAGGTTACAACATTTATCCACATCATCTGACATACTTGTTGTTGACTCAAACTCAGTCGCTGTCTGTTAAATATTGGTATCTGCTTACTTCTATGGCCCATTTGAAGAATCGACGTGCCAGGATACTGAATTGTGAGCTGACTGTACACAATACTCCCCCTGGTATCACCAGGCTATCAACACAACAATACAAATAAACACAATTGTCTTTGGTCTCATTCGTATTGAGAGAATAAGATGTCAAGTACATGTTTTTGAATACTCAGAACATGTCAATTGTATGTTTTTAAATACGTAGAACATATCAATTCCATATTTTATGTATATGTAGAACATGTCAATTGCATGAATATGTAAAACATGTTAATCACTTTGTCAATATATATATATATAAACAGATAGATAAAGTGTATATATATATAAACAGATTGATAAAGTGTAAAAATATGACTTACCCATTGATAGAATTGAATATCCTCTTGTAGTAAGCATCGTTTTGGTTAATCCTTGAACATTTATTAAAACAATGTTATGCATAAGTGTCACACATAAGTGTCACACATAAGTGTCACACATAAGGTTGTCAGTGTTCAGAATATGCTGGTACAAGTCGTAGAAATCACCCACTACCTTCCTCCCCCGCTACCCCCCCCCCCTTCCCCCTCCCCCACTCCATCCCACGAATCCCAGGCACTGCAATACCCCTACCGATAGAGAAACTCTATATACCATTTAAAATCAATCAACTATCTGATTAATTATTACGGTCGGTTGATCAAGGGATTTGATCTATATCTAATATCTCTTATTGAAGAAAAAAACCTGATTGGTTGATCGATTGACTGATCGATTGACTGATGGCTGTGCTTACTTGATGGGGATCACTTGAGCACCAAGTGACTCCACATATCGCGTGTACGTGTTGCGTATGAAGCAGTCCCCGAGTGACGCATGCCGCTCGGGCATTTCCTGTGCCAGAACGCCTGCGTAGAAAATTTCATTGCATGTTTTTTTTTTTCTTTTTAAACAATAATTCTGAAATCAAAATAACAAATTTAAACAAATATACAAAAAATGTACAAATAATTTTGCCATATTTGTGCCAATGTGCAAGAATTATAGAATTATAAGTGATACTAAACTAAGTGGTCTTGATCTTTATTACGTTCAGTATCTCTGTGCTGGCGTTGTATGTTTCGGTGCATAGTACCCGAAATATCGTCTAGTTCGAGAGCAACTTTTCTTTTAGGGTTACAGTGCATAGTAAACAATGCTTGTGTATGTTCCTCCAGCCATGTGGAGTATGAACGCTGCCTTCGCTTGTTTCTATTCTTCCACATTTGCCTTAGTCAAATATGATCAAATCTGAACAATTCTAGCTCCCTTATATTTCTAAGGGGGTAGTGGGTGGGTGGGGGGCGGAGTGGAGATACTTTGCATCATATGTGTTGCTATGAATAAGTAAAATAAATTAATTAAAATGAATAAAAATGTGAGAAAAAGTGAGGAGACCAGACGCGGGTCCATACGGAGTGTCAATTTTGTTAAAGAGAACAATGAGCAGATAATTTCCATTTAGTACTCCATGTTTCCCATAAAAATGGTTTATCTTTGGGAGCTTAACTCCGCTTTTAGTTAAAAAGGGGAAATTATTCCAAACGGGCCTAGGACATTACCCCCCAGATAATACCCCCTCCCGGATGATACCCCCCCCCGACAATACCCCCAAGATCATACCCTCCCCCCCAGGACCATACCCCCGTGTCAATACCCCTCCTCCCCCCCCCCCCCCTCACCATCATTTTTTTCCAATTTTCATTTTAAAGATTCCCATTAACGAACAACAAACTAATATAGTTCTGAGATCTGTAGCTAAAAACTAAGCCATTTCGCTATGATCTAGTTGAAACGAGGTATAATTGGAGTTTAATGCATATGTTCCATAATTGCAATTATCAATTCGAGTCCCAATTGATTGCAATTAACTGCTGCCCAACCGAGTTGTTGCAATTTGTGCTGAGCCTGTCGGGAGTCACAAAATTTATTGGTTGACCTATCCGGAGTCACAAAATTAGGGACATTGTTGGCGACTTCGCAAACCGCAACATACTGGACTACCTTCGTGGAATAGCTCACAATATTCAGTTTTGAAAGATGTGAACTACGAACTTGCAGGTTTGACTGTGAATGAGACGCAGACTCTATAAAGCGATGTAAAGATTAAACATAGTGTTGGAGAGAAATAAAACATGTCGCTGTACGTTTTCTTTTCATTTTATTGTAACGTTGAAAATTGAAAAAAAAAATGATGGTGTAGGTATTGGCACGGGGGAGGGGTATGGTCTAGGGGTATTGTCGGGGGGGGGGGGTATCATCGGGGGGGGGGGGGTTATTGTCTAGGGGTATGGTCCGGAACCCTGTGGTTGGACTAATCCTTTGTTCCAAGCGAAGATCGTAGTGTGAAGAGGTGCGAAAGCGAACTTTATTCAACGAGAGCCTATTGTATGCTTAGGAATAACCCTCTTTGTTAGGGGGATGGGAAAGAATGTGGGTTTCCCCTTATGTAATCCAGTGATATTAACTATTAACACTCACTACAAGTTGCATACCACGCACAAACTTGCTATTAGTTAGTTTGTTTTTTTTTTTCAGAAATTACACAAAAGTAATGCAATTCAAATACAGTGAAACCCCGTTGTTCTTTTATGCGCATTTTAAAAGACGGAGCACATGTCAATAGGGATTAGTCGTAAAAAGCTTTTCTCTTAAGCACACATCTTTTGGAATAAGCCCAACTGTCTTTACATGCATTGTGTTCAATATAATGTACTTAATACCCACAGATAACAATAGCGATAAAAAAGCAAACAAACACTACCGAGCAAGAAGCTGATAGGCGTTGTTTACAAAACGCACAAAATATGGACAGCAATTTGACTGTCCACAATAGAGGGGTTGTTTTAAATCTGTAATCGTACTTACGGGATAAAAAGGGTGTCCCTAATTCTGAATAGAGGGGTGTCCACAACAGAGTAGTCTAAATATAACAGAACTCTATGGCGTTTTAAAACGCTGTCCATAATCCAGGGGTGTCCATAATAGAGGGGTGTCCATATCCGGGGTTTTACTGTATAAGAGAGAGAGAGAGAGAAAGAGAGAGAGAGAGAAAGAGAGAGAGGAAGGGGGGGAGAGAGAGAGGGGGGTTAGGGGAGGGGGAATTACAATCAGATTTCATAGTGCTAGCATGTCGACAGTGCTGTCATGTTGACATAATGATGTCATATCGATACATTGCTGGCATGTCGACATATTGCTGGCATGTCGACATAGAGCTAGCATGTCGACATAGTGCCGTCATGCCGACATAGTTCTGGCATGTAGACGTAGTGCTAATATGTCGAAATAATGATGTCATGTCGACATATTCCTAGCACGTCTACATAGTGCTGCTATGTCTGGAATGTCGACATAGTGCTGTAATGTCGACATAGTGCTAGCATGTCGACATGATGCTGGCATGTCGGCATAGTGCTGTCATGTCGACATAATGCTGGCATGTCGGCATAGTGCTGTCATGTCGACATAGTGCTGGCATGTTGACATAGTGCTGTCATGTCGACATAATGCTGGCATGTCGGCATAGTGCTGTCATGTCGACATAGTGCTGGCATGTCGGCATAGTGCTGTCATGTCGACATAGTGCTGGCATGTTGACATAGTGCTGTCATGTCCACATAGTGCTAGCTTGTCGACATAGTGTTGGCACCGGCACAATTTTTGGTCCCACTGAAGCTTTTCGCTGTTTCAAAGTATCCGTTAAATCGACATATTAGAAATAACATTTTTCTATTCAAGGCATGTCGTTATCACGAGGTTGTACTGTGTCTATACAAAGGAGACGATGTTGGTGTTTCAACCTTTGTATATGTTTCTGCAACAGCCCCCCCCCCCCCCCACTCTCCAACTCCCCTCCTTCCGCTCCCCTCCTTTCCGTACATCATTAGGTCGGTCCAAAGCCCACCCCGTCAACCCTCCGTGATAGTCATCACTTGTGTCACGTTTGTGCGTGCAATAAAAGAAGTGATATAGTTGCCCATACCAGTTGAACTTTTTTCGAGAAATGACGTGCGTTTTGGAATGAGAGGTCAACAAGAACAAGGCCAAAAAATAAGCCTTCATAAAATTACGTCTACTTGTTTCTGCACAGTTAATTCTAAAATTAAGATATGTAATTAATATTTTGCTGCTGCCCATTGCATTTAAAAATTCCCAGCATTTAAATTTTCAAATAATGAGTAAATAAAATTAAATTGAAGAAAAATTGACAGTCAATTAATGTCAAAGTTATATTCTGAACTACAATGTTCATAGACAAAAAAAAAAAATCTGTGATGAGGGAACATTATGACCTCTGGACTAGTTCAGAACTACTGTACTTTAATACATACAAAGATACTGCACCCTGAAACTTCTGTTACAGGTCACAAAATGTCTTACTTTTCTCGTCTATCACGCGTTTGTCGTATTTTATTTTTGTATAATATATCTTCGTCTGCAGACATAACATAGCGTGACGTCTCCTGTTCGCTTTAATATGCATTGTGGGCACGCATGGTGTCGCCATAACAAGGGCCCCCCAATCGATCATTTAAAAATCAACATTGCTTCAAGGGGCACGTCTTACTTTTAATAGGAACATCATTGGGTTGACATTCACATACTGCAATTATCAAGAACGCCATGCTTTTATCAAGGATGTCATACCTGTATCAAGAACGCTGTACCTTCATTAAGAACGACATGCCAGGAACCTCACATCTTTACCCCAAAAACGTCACATCTTTATCAAGAACGTCATTGCTTTACTAAGAACGATATGTTTCTATCAGGATCTTATGCCTTTATCAAGAACGCAATGCCTTCATCAAGAACGTCATGCCTTTATCAAGAATAACGATATGCCTTAAAGAAGCAGGTCATATTTCAAACGAAACTCCATTCTTTTAAATGTGAACACCATGCCTTTATTATAAACGACATGTCTTTATCAATAACATCATCCTTTATCAAGAACGACCTGCCTTTATTAAAAACGACATGTCTTTATCAATAACGTCATCCTTTATCAAGAACGACCTGCCTTTATTAAAAACGACATGTCTTTATCAATAACGTCATCCTTTATCAAGAACGACCTCCCTTTATTAAAAACGACATGTCTTTATCAATAACGTCATCCTTTATCAAGAACGACCTCCCTTTATTAAAAACGACATGTCTTTATCAATAACGTCATCCTTTATCAAGAACGACCTCCCTTTATTAAAAACGACATGTCTTTATCAATAACGTCATCCTTTATCAAGAACGCCATGCTTTTATCAAAAACGTCATGTCTTTATCAAGAACGTATCACCTTGACCAAAAACATCAAATCTTTAACAAAAACGCTATGCTTTTATCAAGAATGCTATGTCTTTATCAGTCAATTCAAGCTTTTAAAAGACACGCTATTCTGGCGTGAGAGTCTATGTTGCCTAACTATCACCTACAAATTCATTTCTTATTTCTAATTCCAAAAAACAGCACTTACCAATTACTGGGCATTGATTGTATCTGAAGGACTGTGAATTCGGTTGTTCAGGCATTGTAGTTACGGTGCGGTAACTATGGTAACTATGGTAGCTATGATTCCACTTGCACTGCTTGTATCACCAATAAGCAACAAATGCTTCCCCTTAAAACAAAATACAAAAAAGAACAACAAAAAAAAAAAACACGGAGTTTACCTTAAATCTCGAAAATGAATTTTGAAGGTTAGTTTTAAACGCAATGCAATTATTGATAATAAAATAAATGGCATTACAGACAATGATTGCGGGATTCCTATGTATGTCTTATAAGGCTCCATTATGGATCATTATCCGACTGCTATAAAACGTAGTTGTTCCGACGTCTATACAACGCATATAAGACGTTGTATCAACTTTTGTTTTGCAACCTTTCCGCAACGTTGATTAGAGGTCAGATAGTCGACGTCTATCCAACGTCTATCCAACGTCTATCCAACGTCTGGGAATTGTTGCTCCGACTTTCATAATCAACCGCAAAACTCTTCGCTGATCCCAAGTCGGGCTGAGACTTTCATGCAACGTTGATGAAACGGCGCAATGTTTACTGGGAAACTATAACTGCGACTAGTTTTTTTTTCATGAATAAATCTTTTTTTATGTTGCATTTCACAACTGAATATAACGCGACACAAGTTTATTCAACACAATACCATGTGTTGGGTTGTGATAGATTGGTTTGGTACCTTTTCTTCCAAATATTTTTTGTTTTTCTCAGAACAGAATATAATTGATTACTGAATCGTGGCATTACCGATATGTTTTTGCTCTCGTTCCATCTTTTTTTGGGAGTGTTCTGCACTTAATTAGAGCACCTTAGCTAGGCTGTACAGATCTCTTCATGCAGTACTGGTTCTTGGATGGG
Source organism: Protula sp. h YS-2021 (assembly GCA_949752745.1). Taxonomy (NCBI): domain Eukaryota; kingdom Metazoa; phylum Annelida; class Polychaeta; order Sabellida; family Serpulidae; genus Protula; species Protula sp. h YS-2021. Next base: position 68,136,335 of record OX457030.1, read on the forward strand.
TAACCGCAAACTCTTGGATGGGTGACCGCAGACTCTTGGATGGGTGATGGCAGACGCTTTTATAGGCTATCGCGAACACTTACATGGGTGACCGCAGACTCTTGGATGGGTGACCGCAGACTCTTCGATGGGTGACCGCAGGCTCTTGGATGGGTGACCGCAGGCTCTTGGATGGGTGATGGCAGACGCTTTTATAGGCTATCGCGAACACTTACATGGGTGACCGCAGACTCTTGGTTGGGTGACAGCAGACTCTTCGATGGGTGACCGCAGGCTCTTGGATGGGTGACCGCAGGCTCTTGGATGGGTGATGGCAGACGCTTTTATAGGCTATCGCGAACACTTACATGGGTGACCGCAGACTCTTGGATGGGTGACCGCAGACTCTTTGGATGGGTGACCGCAGACTCTTTGGATGGGTGACCGCAGGCTCTTGGATGGGTGACCACAGACTCTTGGATGGGTGACCGCAGACTCTTGGATGGGTGACCGCAGACTCTTTGGATGGGTGACCGCAGGCCCTTGGATGGGTGACCACAGACTCTTGGATGGGTGACCACAGACTCTTGGATGGGTGACCACAGACTCTTGGATGGGTGACCGCAGACTCTTGGATTAGGTGACCGAAGACTCTTGGATGGGTGACCACAGACTCTTGGATGGGTGACCACAGACTCTTGGATGGGTGCCGCAGACTCTTGGATTAGGTGACCGCAGACTCTTGGATGAGTGGCCACAGACTCTTGGATGGGTGACAGCAGACTCTTGGATGGGTAACCGCAGACTCTTGGATGGGTGACAGCAGACTCTTGGACGGGTAACCGCAAACTCTTGGATGGGTAACCGCGGACTCTTGGATGGGTGACCGCAGACTCTTGGATGGGTGACTGCAGACTCTTGAATGGGTGACCGCAGAATCTTGGATGGGTGACCGCAGGCTCTTGGATGGGTGACCACAGACTCTTGGATGGGTGACCACAAACTCTTGGATGGGTGACAGCAGACTCTTGGATGGGTAACCGCAGACTCTTGGATGGGTGACCGCAGACTCTTGGATGGGTGACAGCAGACTCTTGGACGGGTAACCGCAAACTCTTGGATGGGTGACCGCGGACTCTTGGATGGATGACCGCAGACTCTTAGATGGGTGACCGCAGACTATTGGATGGGTGACCGCAGACTCTTGGATGGGTGACGGCAGATTCTTGAATGGGTAACCGCAGACTCATGGATGGGTGACCGCAGACTATTGGATGGGTGACCGCAGACTCTTGGATGGGTGACGGCAGATTCTTGAATGGGTGACCACAGACTCTTGGATGGGTGACCACAGACTCTTGGATGGGTGACCGCAGACTCTTAGATGGGTGACCGCATGCTCCTGGATGGGTGACCGCAGACTATTGGATGGGTGACCGCAGACTCTTGGATGGGTGACGGCAGATCTTGAATGGGTAACCGCAGACTCATGGATGGGTGACCGCAGACTTTTGGTTGGGTGACCGCAGACTCTTGGATGGGTGACGGCAGATTCTTGAATGGGTAACCGCAGACTCATGGATGGGTGACCGCAGACTATTGGATGGGTGACCGCAGACTCTTGGATGGGTGACGGCAGATTCTTGAATGGGTAACCGCAGAGTCATGGATGGGTGACCGCAGACTTTTGGTTGGGTGACCGCAGACTCTTGGATGGGTGACAGCAGACTCTTGGATGGGTGAAGACGGACCCTTGGATGGGTGACCGCAGACTCTTGCTACATAATTATGATTGCGGCCTTTGCCGCTTGCACGTCCCGGGGGGGAGGGGGGGGGGGTGCGCGGGCGAGGAGGTGGGGAAGGCACTAATTAGTTACCAAGCATTCATGACTTTTTAAGATGACCTTTAAAGGCGACCTGTCAAGCTTGAGAAAGTCGCCCCTTTTTATAACCAAATACGGAAACCTTTGTAAATTTCAGCTCCGAAAATTACCCCCCCCCCCCCCCCCTCCACCGCCTCCAATGTGCGAAGAGAGGGAGCTCAATGTTACCTCCTTCCCACTTCATCCAACCCCACCACCCTCCCGTCCGCCGTCTTTTCCCCGAATATGTTTTATGCACGCATAGAAACATATGTAGTGCCAAGTGCAGGGAACATGATCGGATGGGGCAGTGACCAATTAGAATGTGTGGATAAAGGGCCAATCAGAATGCAGCTTTCTTCACCCTTATGTTCTCTTCATTTCACATATTGTAAAGAAATACTTTGACCTTACTCCTTGCAATATATACGTTAGGCCTGGGAGTATGGAATGACATTTTAAAATTTAATGTTAATTTTGGATATCAAAATAAATTAAAAATATTACTAAATCAATGTAGATCTCATAAATTTATGTTTTGCTATGTATCAAAATTGAATTTTAGATGACAAAACTTTACTTTTGAGATAAAATAAATTCATTTTACAATCTAAAAAACCCTCAAGGGTGACATACACATATATAAAATCTAACTAATCGTCAATTAAATTTTGGAGAAGGAAAACTAAAGTAGGGATTACAATAATAACAACGCAGTTATTGAGCTCAGGAATTGCTTCTTTTTTTTGTGCAGCACAAAATAAAAGAAAAAGTCTGTAAACCAGAACCCGTCAATAATTAATTCATAGTATGCTTCTGAATTTTAGATATCAAAATAGACTGATATTTATTAATGTCAAAACTTGATTTTTGATACCAAAAAAGTCATTTGCAGAGTTACAAAATAATTTAATAAAGTGTCATTCTAAAATAATGTTACATAAAATTTAACGAATCGCAATTAAATTTTGGAGATAAAACTTGAATTATTGAGATCAGTAGTAACAACATATTTTTTTTTGCTTTCATTATTGTGCAGTGAAAAAATTAAAGAAAGATTCTGTATACAAGGACCAGTCATTATTTTATTCACAGATATTTGCTTCTGAATTTTAGACACAAAGATTAGACTGATATTTTGATATCAAAATTTATTTTTTAAGATAAAAAAGTCCTTTGCAGATTTCAAAATATAAATTAAAAAGTTTCATTTTAAAATAATGTTATCTAAAATAAATTCTTGATAAAAATAAAAGAAAGCAAATTATTGAGCTCATAACTGAGCTTTTGCTATCAAGAATTGAATGTTTGATCTCTAAAAATCAATTTTAGAAATCACTATAAATATTTTTTGATATCCTTAAATATTTATTGATATCAAGAATTACTTTTTTGAGATCAAGAATACATTTAGATATTTTAAAACTTTAATAACAGAAAGCAAAAATATAATTCTTGATACTAAAAAAACCCGATTTTCTGAGATCAAAACCTAATTCTTGATATTAATAATTACCTAATAAATGTGAAAATAGCATTCCATAGTTATGATAACATTTCATATTTGATACTACACGTGTTATCAATATATTGATATCAAGATATCAACTTTTTAGATCAAAAATACCTTTAGAGATATAAAATATAATTTCATATAAAAAATCATTCTTAGCATAAAAATAAATTTTTGAGATCAAAAATTAAATCTTGATATCAACAATTGCCTAATAAAAGTAAAAATTGCTTTCCATATTGAATAATGGCCAAAATTTCCTGACCTGTCAGCAATATTTTTATTACTTTTTTTCTCGACAAAATCTCACCCAGCATGGGTTTTTTTCTATTTTTGAAAGTTTCTTTGACCTGTCAGTGACCAAAAATTCTTGTAGCCGGTTTATACGGAAAACGGTTTTTATAAACAACTACATGACATAGATGAACCAGGATTCACTAAAATGCAAAGAATACTCACAGTAAAATCTTCTTAGTCAAGAAGCTTACTTTGTCCAATTTTTAATAGTTAAAAACCGCATAAAACTTAAGACATATGTAATGCTTCTTCTTTTTGTCTAAAATTAAATTGGTCGTTCTTTGCAATGCATGTTATATATGCCAAAGGATATTATCAAAGGTACAGAAAAAAATGACAATAGTCGTGACTATATATATATATATAGACATTCAAATACTATTTCGAAATCAGTTTTTGTTTTCAGTATAAGATTTCATTTGTACTAAATCAGCATAGAACTGTCACATTTGGCAACCTATAAGAGCCATTTTATGATAGCACCACTATGGTCGATTTCCATTCCAGTTGCATCACGAGAGTCCCTCAGATATAAACATGAAAACTGTGCATTATGAGAACCCTCAGATATAAACATGAAAACTGTGAATTACGAGAACCCCTCAGATATAAATATGATAACTGTGAATTACGACAGTCCCTCAGATATAAATATGAAAACTGTGCATTACGAAAACCCTCAGATATAAACATAAAAACTGTGAATTACGAGAACCTCTCAGATATAAATATGATAACTGTGCATTACGAGAGTCCCTCAGATATAAACATAAAAACTGTGAATTACGAGAACCTCTCAGATATAAATATGATAACTGTGCATTACGAGAGTTCCTCAGATATAAACATGAAAACTGTGCATTACGAGAACCCTCAGATATAACATGAAACTGTGCAATTGAGAACCCTCAGATATAAACATGAAAACTGTGCATTACGAGAACCCTCAGATATAAACATGAAACTGTGCATTTGAGAACCCTCAGATATAACTATGAAAACTGTGCATTACGAGAACCCTCAGATATAAACATGAAAACTGTGCATTTGAGAACCCTCAGATATAAACATGAAAACTCTGAATAACGAGAACCCTCAGATATAAACATGAAACTGTGCATTTGAGAACCCTCAGATATAACTATGAAAACTGTGCATTACGAGAACCCTCAGATATAAACATGAAAACTGTGCATTTGAGAAACCTCAGATATAAACATGAAAACTTCGAATTACGAGAGTCCCTCAGATATAAACATGCAAACTGTGCATTACGAAAACCCTCAGATATAAACATGAAAACTGTGCATTTGAGAACTCTCAGATATAAACATGAAACTGTGAATTACGAGAACCCCTCAGATATAAACATGAAAGCTGTGAATAACGAGAACCCCCAGATATAAACATGAAAACTGTGAATAACGAGAACCCCTCAGATATAAACCTGAAAACTGTGAATTACCATGATAACTGTGAATTACCACAGTCCCTCAGATATAAATCTGAAAATTGTGTATTACGAGAACCCTCAGATATAAGCCTGAAAATTGTGTATTACGAGAACCCTCAGATATAAACATGAAAACTGTGAATTACGTGAACCCCTCAGATATAAATGTGAAAACTGTTAGTTACGACAGTCCCTCAAATATAAATCTGAAAACTGTGTATTACGAGAGTCCCTCAGATATAAATATGAAAATTGTGCATTACGAGAACCACTCAGATACAAATATGAAAACTGTGAATTACGAGGGTCCCTCAGATATAAATATGAAATTTGTGCATTGCGAGAACCCCTCAGATACAAATATGAAAACTGTGCATTACGAGAACCCCTCAGATATAAATATGATAACTGTGAATTACGAGAACCCCTCAGATATAAACCTGAAAACTGTGCATTACGAGAACCCCTCAGAGAAAATAAATATGATAGCTGTGAACTAACACATTCCCTCAGATATAAATCTTAAAACTGTACATTACGAGAGTCCCTCAGATATAAATCTGAAAACTGTGCATTACGAGAGTCCCTCAGATATAAATATGAAATTTGTGCATTACGAGAACCCCTCCGATATAAACATGAAAACTGTATATTACGAGAACCCCTCAGATATAAACATGAAAACTGTGAATTACGAGAATCCCTCAGAGAAAATAAATATGATAACTGTGAACTACCACATTCCCTCAGATATAAATCTTAAAACTGTGCATTACGAGAGTCCCTCAGATATAAACATGAAAATTGTGTATTACGAGAACCCTCAGATATAAACATGAAAATTGTGCATTACGAGAACCCCTCAGATATAAACATGAAAACTGTAAATTACGAAAACCTCTCAGATATAAACATGAAAACTGTCAATTACGAGAACCCCTCAGATATAAATACGAAAACTGTGCATTACGAGAACCCCTCAGATATAAGTATGAAAACTGTGTATTACGAGAACCCCTCAGATATAAATATGAAAACTGTATATTACGAGAACCCCTCAGATATAAATATGAAAACTGTGCATTACGAGAACCCCTCAGATATAAGCATGAAAACTGTGAATTACGAGAACCCCTCAGATATAAATACGAAAACTGTGCATTACGAGAACCCCTCAGATATAAACATGAAAATTGTGCATTACGAGAACCCCTCAGATATAAATATGGAAACTGTGCATTACGAGAATCCCTCAGATATAAATATGAAAACTGTGTATTACGAGAACCCCTCAGATATAAGCATGAAAACTGTATAAAGTATACCGAAATCTGGTCACAAAAGAAATACCGCCAGTATGCCACGAATCTACCTTCACTGATCCGGAAAGGAATAAAATGACCGGAAAAGAACCGCAACACTACCGCAGTCTTTGGCGGTACTTCTGTAGTGTGTCTCAGTGACCACTGCAGAAGACAGGATCTCCAATACATTTCTTAAAATATACTGCAAATGTACTACATTTAACCGCAGTGGGGCCAATAGTGAACTTCATAAAAAGACAGTCTGATAAAACAATTATACAGAAAATATAAAAAAAACTCTCTGAGGCTCTTGAGAGTCTACAAATGAAAAAAGTGTATATGTACCGAAATTTATTCAAATATTTTCGTCCAATCAGGAGATCTACCAGTGCACCTGTATACCGAATATAACCGCAGTCTTTTGAATTCATTGCAATAGTTCCATGGTCCGTATTTTATTATTAAAATCCTTCAACATTTTCCCCTCACAGCTTCACCAAAAATTATCGCCTTCAGAGAGGTTACATCTTTGTCAGTAAACGCTTCTCGTACTTTGCTTCTTTTTTATCTATTTATTTTACTTTTTTTTTCTTTTTTTTTTTTTTTTTTTTTGGAGTCGGGTTTGTGGCCTAGCTTTCATGCCGGTGATTTTTTTCTACTTATCAGATATTGGCTGAGGAGATCTTGTTATGACCCGTAATAGGCACCACCAACCTGTAATACAAACACTAGCTGGTCTAACAAAAGTAATCTGAATCCTTGGCAGCCTCCGTCTATGGGGTTCTTTTTACTGGAACGTAAAAACGCTACTTATATATTAGAATACAAATTGGTTCTGTTAACAAGATTCGTTTGCGGGTGGTCACCAGGTGAATCTCACACCATAAAGAAATAAATAATTAAAAGAAATAACTAAGAAAGAAAGAACAAAGGGTGGAAAAAAGAGAGAAAAAGTGCGGGTTAAATTTTTTACCAGTTCATTTTAATTTTGTTTCGCAGTGATGTAACGTTGTCAACAGAACTTTGCGCAATAATGCTCCACAGCGAATGCTGGGGTGGTGGGTGGGTGAAGGGGGTTGAGTTGAGTGGTGGTGCTCCTTATCTCAGCACTATGTTGGATCAAGGGATGTGAGGAATGATTACAGTAACTCCTTTCCTCTGAAATTCCTTTAAAATAGACTTACAAAATGCACAATATCAGATATCTGTCCTTTTATTTCGTAAAACGAGATTTTGCAAGTAAAGGCGTAATTTGCATTCTCCACTTTTAGATGGATTTCCTTTCCGGTAAATATTTTCCTACGCAATAGAAACGTTTTGTCGCAGGTAGGACAGTCCTATCCTAAGATCCATCCTTCGACCAAACAAATTGAGGGAATCCTCTAGTATTACGTCACAAATGACATAGAACATTCCGTTTAAGCCACGAAAAGGTGGTTACAAACTCCCCCAGGCTTGTTGTGGGATGGTTGGGGGGGGAGAATATTCTAAAAGTGGAAAATGAAAATTACGCTTTTATTTATAAAATTTATAAAAAAAATGCTAGTTTTGCTTATATCTACTTTTAGACGGGACTTAAGTCCGGAGCAGCGGTGCTTTACATTCTGCACTCAACGGAAAAGGTCGCATATTTCACTATGACCTAATTTAGGAGGTTTGTGGCACACTGCAATGTAGTGTGCGTGTGTTGTGGCTTTAGCTTAAAGTTAAAGTCAACATGATAGATTTCACGTTGTGTTTTCTTGGTTCGCTTTTATTTAGTTTAAGACGCTATAACAGTGACATCTCAAACCAGACTAAATTATTCGGGCTTGAGAACTATCATTTTTATACTTGTAATCGTCAGATGATGATGAAGTCAACAACGTTTTGGTTTCTCTGCGTCATCGCGACGAAAACATGTTGTAAATTAATTTGGTTATAATGTCTGAGGTAAATTTGTCATTTAAAGAGGTTATTGAAAGTTAGTTTTAATTTGCTACTTGACTGCAGTAGTTAGAGATGCTTTGTTTTGAAAGGTTATTGTTAAACTTCTGCTTAAAGGAAATAAGCTTTCTGGTTTTTCGACCCATATGTGACCTCGAGATATTAGTAAAAGCACAGGTTCTTGTTGCAATGCCGGTAGAGTATCCACCCATGAGTGACAATATATGTTTTTCCCACAAAGCAAGCTCCTGACATAAGAAAAATCTTTTCCCATTTCCCGTTCTGTTTACTTACCGTTCTGTTTATTGCATGGATCTCGCTTTTGCTCTTGCCAGGGGCCAATACTAGCAAAACCGTAAATCTTAACGTGGCATTTTAGCAGACATAACATCTTCCCGAAAATGTCAGAGCGTTGCAGGAAACGAAGGACTAGGGTTAGGTACCATTGGATCACAGTATACAGCTCTGTAGCCCTCTATGGGCCCTACATTTAGCTGACCCTCTGAGTAAAGTGATATATAAAATCTGCCTCCGCTGCTGGAGAGGCCTGAAACTGGTTTGACTTAGACTTCCCAGGAAGCAAATTTGTTCCACTGCGTCTTGTAAACCTTGGCCGTAGACCGTTTATGGCTCTTTAGTATATTATCCACTACCTGCCTAGAAAACCCCTTTCTTTGTAGGTAGGATTGGTTAGGCACCATAGCTGAAGATTCATCAAGTGAGGATGGGGAGAAGTAATGCCAGTACAGCTGATTCAGTAGTTCCATGTGGCAAGAGATTGGGACTGATTTCACCACTTTTCAAAATAGGAGAAGGGTAAGCGACGGTGCCTCCGATGACCACCGGGATATAATAGGAGAGCGGGTCGGCTCCTCTCGACTAGCCTCTGCAGCACATGATGAAGGATTATTTGAGGGGAAAAGCATAGAGAGAGAACTTCCAGCATTGACTATGGACATCCGAGAGCGCTCACTGCCCAGTCTGTGTGATCTGGACATGGAGATATGAACCTGGCAAGTTGAGTTGTCAATGAATTACAAACAGATCCAGGGCACGGGGTCCCTATAGTGACTGGCGTATAATCCATTGGAAGAACGATCAGGCCATGCACCGCTCGATGTGAATAACTTGGCCTGCTTTGGAGACCAGGTCCACCAATACATTGCGTTACCCATCGTCAGTAATATCCGAAGAATAGAACAGAGTAGAATTTGGAAGGCCAGTGTTCAGAGTTGGTGTGACGTGGCTTCTACATGTCTGTTTAGGTTGCCATGGAGTTGTCTAGGAGTATTAACTCTCTCGTGCTCCTGAGTTGTTTGGAAAATTTGTTCAGAACCATCAAGACAACCTGTTCTAGCCAGTTGATGTAGCACCTGCACAGGAGAAGGGGTCATTTGCCTCCTGACAATGGATCCCCATCCGACCTGACAGGCGTCTGCCTGGATCCGTAATTTTGGTGGGGTCGGTGAAAAGGAACGCCTTCGTTCATTATCTGTGGGTCGCACTACCATAGCAGAGCAGACATGGGGTTTGTGACACTCATTTTTTGCCTTGGTAGACCTTTTCTGCGCTAGCTCTAGCTTTACCTGTCTCTGAAAAGGCCTGTAATGGAGGTGACCTAGAGGAACTGCCTTCTCGGTTGAGACCAAGCGACCTAGTAGAGACTCCATGGTTTGTAAGCATACCTTCCGATCCACGGGTACTGTTATTATGATTGGGGATTCTTTTGCTTTTTTGTCTTTTATCTTGCCTTTCCAATGTGGGACGTTCGTGTCATCGCTACATCCCACCTTTTCCCAGAAAGATAATGTCTTGTTTGGCGGATTTAGATAGGTTCTTTGAGCTGTTGAGTTAGAAACCACTCGTCTATGTACTGGAACATTAGCATACCTTTCAGACGAGCCCAGGACTTCATAATCTCTACTACCTTTGTGAACCTTGTATGACCTGAACCGTATCCATCTGAAAGGAATTCTTTTTTTTTTGTCTGGTGGTGAGAGCGGAATCTAGTCATCGAAAGACCGGTATTTGACGGGGTGAGCAGAGCAGTGCTTCGATAGATGGAAGCGAGATGACGTAGGTCCTCTCTGGCATCTTCTTGCATTCGTTTGATCATACGGTTACGTTCGCTATGCCTTCGTTGGTGGAGAGCCCAACGAACGTTTCCATGGTTGAGAAACATGCTTTGAGGTGTGCCACATATGGCATTTTGCTGGGCGAGCTATCTCTTGCATAGCATCCCTAAATTTTACGTTCTCCATGGCTATGGCGGAAGAAGCTATGAAGAGGCAGCGTCTGCACTTGGTGGCGTGATGCTCGGGGGTATCCCAATAGGATGTCTCCCTGCTGCTGCCCGGTATCTCCAAGGTCTTTGACCGTGGTCTTGTGAACGAACACAGTCAACTTTCCATTAAAGGTAGGTCGAAAATTTCGGGAAATCCTCCATCTCTTCCTCGAGTTTTTGAATCTCTGGCTTTCCAAGTCCTGGACAGCGTCCTGCATCTGGCACTCCGTACCCTGTAGCAGTAGGTTCTTCCCCTGATGGTGTGTAGTTTTTTTTCGCTTAGTGTTAGATGGGATTGATTGGATCAAGGTAGGAGATATGTCTGCACAAATTCGTTGTCCTCTTCCAAATTTAGCACAGATACGTGTCCCGATGGGGGAAAGCCCGACGATTCTTTCTCCAACAACCACAGTATCTGGCAGTGGGCATGGTTACAGCGGCGGAGATGAGCGTGGCGCAGATGTAAGAATCCGGTTGGATGGAGAGGGTGGGATGGGGGAGAAACCGTGGCGTAGGATCTACCTTTAGTCTTAGGTTAGAGGAGCGCCTTCACCGCCTTTGCCAATTCCTGTAATTGTTGCTGCAGCTGAGATTTTTTAAGGAATGCGAAAAACTCACTGAAAAGTTTCGGCAGTTGTGTTCCGGATGGCATCTTTTCCTAAGTAGGGATCTCTAGCCGAGCGACCGCCATAAAGTTTGATCCCGAGGCGGGGGTGACTGCCATTTGTTTGGCAGGGGTTGCGATTTCGATTCCGATTGGGATAACGACTTCTGCAATCTGACCTGCAGGTCGCCCAAGCTTTATCCTTCTGGGATATCAAGCTCTGCTTTTCACTGCTTAGCTTTCTTAGACCTCGTACTGGATATTGCTGCGTCCAATTCAGAACCAGTAACGGATTTGAGACCTGCTTTTGAACGATAGAACTCGCCTTCCTCATAGTGACTGCCACCAACTCCTTCGTAATGACAGACGCAGAAGAGAGAGCTCTATCCCTTCTGCTTGTTTTTGAGTGAGGTGAGGCACCCTGGGACATGTCTGTGATTCATCCCAGAGTAGTAGGCTACTGTCCCTCCTACAACGGTTTCAAACCGAATGCGGGTTGAGCGAGGTGGGAGGGTGCGTGTACTGTAGATCTTTGGGTGGTAATCGCAGATAGGTCTCTGTCATGTCTGAAAGGCAAGAAGCAAAAGAGAAATTCATAAGACAACTGTAAGTGTCACCAATAAACCCACAGCTGCTTAATTTAGAACACTTAAAACATCACTTCAAACTTTATTCAATGCCGTTCGAACTGTCCCTTCCGGGCCTGACCATGGTTACCGAGCAAAGTCTGAGATCACGTAGATTGTCTCATGACGGTTTGAAGAGAGTCCGATTGGTGAAATGTGCCATTAAGCGAGCCGTAAGCCCTAGAAACACCAAAAAGCATCTCTTTTCACCATGGACAAAGACCAGTTATGCAGAACTGGCTCTTACAGTACAGATCTCGTCCTATTTAGTGTAAATTAATCCAATTCCAGCATTTATCCAGATGACTGCTGAAGAAAGGTTAAAGTCAAAGCAGACAATGCGGACTGAAATGACTAAACAACTCCTAATGTGTACGGAAAACCAGTTGATGATTCTCACTCTTGTTGCTTCTTGTTCAGAATGAGAGGCACAGTTCCTGGGACTATCGACATGTCACTTGTTAGCTACGCGTTAGCTCAACTTCTACCAAAACGAAGTTAAAAGTGCAAAATTTACCACTTTTTTCGATGTCAATTTATCCAGAATAGAGAACATGATAAAGTAATCCTTCATTAGTTAAATAACTTAAAATTCAAGCAAATTCGCACCCAAGCAAAAAAAAAGAGACACACAGAAGGGCATGTATTTGAGGAACATCTCTTAAATGGAATGCCCCATGTAATCAGTGACGTAAAATTCAAGGATTCTCTTAATCCGATTACTTATTGGGTGTTTGGCTGGATAGGACTGCGATAAAAATAGTTCGTTTTTTGCGTGGGAAGTGTATTCCAAACGGGAAATCATCTAAAAGTGGGGAGAACAGCAAACAGTAAAACAGCAAATTAGACCCCCCTACCACCCACCCTAGTAAACCTTCCTTCGGGATAAACCCCCCTCTCCCCGATTACCCTCGCTATCCCACCCGAATAATGGTAATTTTACTTTAATTTGGAATGATGGTAATTTTAATTTGAATCTATTATTTATCAGGCTTCACAGGAGTGAACATATTGTTTTGATGTCTTCAGTGGAAGTTTGTTCGATGATATCAATAACCTTTGATAAATTCATTAATGAGTTACGATCACCGATAATATAAACGACCTTTGGTCAATTCATGAGTCCGATTATGACATCTCTGATACTTTGCATGTACAGTTTTTACAATTCAAATTTGTTAACTGCAATTCAAATTCAATTTTTTTTCTTTGAATCCATGAAATGAACGGGTTGTGGAAGATAATAAAAAAGTAAAAACCAGAGGCAAGGGAATTAGTATGAAATGTGTTACCATGCGTGTCCAAAACAACGGGGAGAGGGGAGTAATTTTAGGACCAGACGGGATCAGAGCGAAGTGCTAATTTCATTAAAAATTTAGGAATTGCACCTCGCATTTAGTTAAAAAAGGGTATTATTTCAAAATTGGCACTTCTCGTTAAGGGTCGCTTTATAAAGCTGTGGTCATACATGGCAGTTAGTTGGTATATAATTATCCCCTCACCCGAATAAGAATAAAAAGTTCAATATATACAATTATAAAATGATAAGCGATAGAGGTTTGCCCTACTTTGCCTATTTTAAGAGGAGAGTTGCAGGGAAAGGCAAGTCCGCTAAACAGTCTGGTGACTGGAAATCAACGGCACGGATTCATTGAAAATTACACATAAATATTTGTCACGCATTCTATTTTCAAATGCGAGAAATGTCAAGATATGAACGAATTAAACACAACAATTGTTCTCACAAATCTCCTCACACCTCTCAAATCTCCATACGAGTTCTCACATATCTCCTCACACATTCCCCACACGTGTTCTCACAAATCTCCCCACACCTTCTTACAAATCTCTACACACGTTCTACAAATCTCCATACCTTCTCACAAATCTCTACACACGTTTTCAAATCTCCACGCGTTCTCGCAGATGTCCTCACACCTTCTCACAAATCTCCACATGAGTTCTTACAAAGCTCTTCACACCTTCTCGCAAATCTCCACACTTGTTCTCACAAATCTCTACACACATTCTCACAAATTTCCACCCTTGTTCTTACAAATGACCTCACACGTTCTTTTCTCAGGGTACTTTTCATTCAATACTCTTCATTTCCCACATGAGGGGGAGGAGTAGGGTGGAATTTTCGGAATTTTGCTTCGCGTTTATTTAGAAAAGGCATCATTAGTGGTATGCTTTGTGTCTCATTATCAAAGCAAATACTGTGTCTGATAGTAAGCATTACGACGTCTGAAAGTAAACATTGTTATATGTTATTATATGCAATATTATCTACCGGTAAACATTATGACATCCAGCAGTAAACACTACGGATTTATGAAGCTACTACGTCTTCCAAGTAATTTTCAAACTTTTGAAGAAATCGTAGATCATTGTTTGTGGTCACAACCAAATCACGACGTCTATCCAACGTCTTTGACGCAACGTTAGGGAAACTTCGGGTTTCGTTTTATGAAAATCGATACCATGTCTTTCAACTTTCGAGAAAGTGTTGTTTCGACTTTAATATACAATGCTGATCCAACGTCTGCTGATACTTGTTGATATGGCGTTTGCTGATCCGATGTCTGTTGATTTGGCGTCTGGTGATCCGACGTCTGGCGATCCGGGGCCTGTTGGTCCGACGTCTGCTAATCCGGCGCCTGCTGATCCCACGTCTGCTAATCCGGCGCCTGCTGATCCCACGTCTGCTGATCCGGCGCTTGCTGATCCGAAGTCTTGTGATCCGACGTCTGCTGATCCGGCGTCTGCTGATCCGACGTCTGCTGATCCGATGTCTGCTGATCCGACGTCTTTTGATCCGGCGTCTGGTGATCCGGCGTATGGTGATCCGGCCTCTGTTGCTTAGCATCTGCTGATGCAGAGTTTGGCCATCCGACGTCTGCTGAGTCGGCTTCTGGGGATTCTACGTCTCTCCAACGTCACTTGATCACTGTGATGGCTATTAGTTCTTGGAAAAGGAAACAAAAAATCTGATGTGTCAAATTCCTGTCATTAGAAACCCATCACAGAGTGTAGATGGTTTTAAACGTGCTTTTCAGTCATTTGATAGTGAAAGTCAAGCCACACCTCTCTTTTTTTAGAAGGGGGTTGGGGAGTGTAGGGGGCGAATGTTTTTACAATTCAAGTATATACGCTTACATTATGCCCTCCATCTCATGTTCGTCTATGACTGGTTCAAAAAACGTGCCATGAAAATGCCAAAAGCATTAAAAATGAGGTTACTAGATTAGACACAGACACCCAGATACACAGATACACAGTTACATAGGCAGACAGATACATAGATGCATAGAAACTTAGACACACAGATACACAAACAAACAAATGCACAGATACACAGATACACAGGCAAAAAGACACACAGATACACAGACACCCAGAAACTCAGATACACATATTCAGAGAAAGAAAATGACATATACAGAGTCAATCATATACACGGATGCAGAGATGCAAAGTCACAGATACACAGATGCACAGACACACAGACAAAAAGACACACAGACACACAGACAAAAAGATACACAGAGACACAGACACACAGATACATAGACACACAGACACACAACAACACATATACAGAGACACAGAGAGACAGAGACACATTTACACACATACACGCGGATAAAAAGATACATAGACACACAGACAAAAAGATGCACAGACACAGAGAAAAACAGATACATAGGCACGCAGATGCACAGCTACACATATACTCACACACACAGATACACAGACACAGAGATAAAAACACACAGATAAACAGATAAACAGACACACATTTCAAAGACAGAGATGCAAAGACACACAGATAAACAGATAAACAGACAAACAATTCACAGATACACACACGCAGACACATAGCCTTATAGATACACAGGCACACAGATATGCAGATAGGCAGACACACAAATACAGATTCACAGATACACAGACACATAAATACACAGAGACAGAGATCCACAGACACTCAGACAGAAAGATACAGAGACAAATGGAAGCATATATACACAGATAAACAGTTACACATATACACAGATACAGAGACACAGAGCTACACAACCGTTCAGAGAGACAGATACGCAGACAAATACATACACACAGATACAGAGATACACAAACACACACACATACACCCCGATACACAGTCACACAGACACACACAGATACAAACACTCAAATACACAGATGCACAGACACACAAACATAGACACAAACAGAAACAGAGGTAACAGATGCAAAGACACACATATATACCCAAATACTCAGACAAACAAAAACATAGACCGACAAACACTCAGATACAAACAGACACACAGAGAGAAAGATACAGAGACACACAGATTCAGAGAAACCCAGAGAAAAAGATACGCAGATACACAGACACACAGACACACACATACATAAAATCATAGATATACAGACACAAAGACACAAATACACAGACACACAAACACATTGATAAACAGACACACAGACACGCAGCCACATACATATCAAGACACACATACACCCAGACACATCAGTACACAGAAACACAGACACTCAGACACACAAATACAGATACACGGACACACAGATACACAGAAACACAGAGAGAAAAATACGCAGATGCACATATACACAGACAAACGCATACATAAAATCACAGATATACAGACACAAAGACACAAATACACAGACACACAAACACATTGATAAACAGACACACAGACACACAGTCACATACATGTAAAGACACACATACAAACAGACACATCAATACACAGAAATAGAGACACACAAATACACATATACACAGACACACAGACACAGAGAGACTTAGACACATAGACCACAGACACACGGTTCTCCAGATACACGGACACATACACACAAAGACACACAAAACACGAACACATGCATTCAGAGACACACAAATACACAGAGAAACAAACACACTCACACAAAAAAACAAAGACAAACAGACACATAGACACAAAGACACACGCAAATACACAGATATACAGACACGGAGATACATAGCCACACAGATACACTGATACAAAAGCATATAGACACATAGAGAAACGAGCACACAGAGACAGACATACAGATACACAGATAAGACACACATACACAGAGGAACAAGCACATTGTCTCAAAGACACACAGATATACAAACACACAACTCCACAGACACACAAACGTAGAGACACACAGATACACATATATTCGGTACCCTTGCAGTTTCTTTTAGGCACAATGGAATTCGGTACGGCTAACTTTGTATGACTATGCAATTACTGAGTACTCCACATGTGCACCACATGAGTACACTATTTGATTACACTATAGGAGTACGCTATATGAGTGCACTATATGGGTATGCTATGTCTCAAGCATCAATCAACATTAAAATTGACATAAACTAAGCATGTAAATATTGAAACTGAGATAGAAAAATCTTTTAATATATTATGACTAAATTTGCTCAATTATATTTAATTCAAAGAACAATTAATGAAGGGCACATTTAGTGACAATGCGTTGGACGACATTAAACAGAGCACGAAGGGGCTCACTTTTTCCTAATCCTAAGATGAATGGCTACCGATAATGGTATAGTGAGAACAAGATCTAGATAGATTGATAGATAAATAGATAGATAGATAGATAGATAGATAGATAGATAGATAGATAGATAGATAGATAGAGAGAGAGAGAGAGAGAGAGAGAGAGAGAGAGAGAGATAGATAGATAGATAGACGCCTTATGGTCAGATAACGTTGTATGAGCTATATTTGTGATAGAATGTGTTAGTCTTTTCCTTTATATATATATATATATATATATATATATATATATATATATATATATATATATATATATTTGTGTGTGTGTGTGTGTGTGTGTGTGTGTGTGTGTGTGTGTGTGTGTGTGTGTGTGTGTGTGTGTGTGTGTGTGTGTGTGTGTGTGTGTGTGTGTGTGTGTGTGTGTGTGTGTAATATATATATCTTTGGTAATCACCACATGGAAAATGATGAATTTATTGTGTGGAAGTTTTCATTGACTTTTTATTTCCAACATCTGCGCAATTTTTCCCAAATCAGTCTTATTCGACAGTTAACTGTTCTGTTTTCTCACACTTAAACGCAATAAATGCGAAAACTATGGAATCAATGTATCAGGGATGTTGTATAAGTAGCCAACACTATGGAATCGATGTGTCTGGGGGGATGTTGTATAAGTAACAAATACTATGTGCCTGGGATGTTGTTTAAGACATGTTGGCTCCGTGGTCTCATTTAAAAGAAAACAATGAACACAATTATCAATATCTAAAAAGATGATACTATATGATGACGTGAAAATATAATTCATCGTCTTAACTACTCTGTTGGCTTCATATATAAAATGTTGATTAAGTATGCGTGATTTTTATTAGATGTTGAATAACTGAATGTGATTTTATCCGATTTCGATTAACTGGGGGGTCCATTGATGAGGCTGTTGATGACTGATTAACTCATTGACATGTTTAAAAAATAATAGACAAATCTATGCATCAGGAACTTAACTGAGTGGCTTATTTATAAGATGTTAATTAACTGAGTGACTGAGTGTGATTATTGATAAGAAACTGATTAATTAATGGACACGTTTAAAATAACAGGCAAACCCATACACTGGGAACATATCATTTTTTCCCTTAGTTATACCTTTTCAAATACAAATTTTACAAAAATAAATGTACAATGAATACTTAATACAGATTGATAGCTATTAATTATATGAAATAATCCGCGTAGAGATTATAATGATTAAGTTTTATGCCAGATTTCAGCTGGCTCCAAAAACTGACTCTATAATCTCCATAATCAGTAACTCAATGCTGGTGCTACTGTAAATACAATGACAAAATGAAAACACCCATCCTTTTGCGCTTCAATAAATGCTTTATTACAGATTACAATAGTTTCGTCACACACTGCGAAAAAAATTAAAAATAATTATATAGACAATTTGTGATCAGTAAAGACAAGGATGTCAGTTTGTCGGCATCGGTGGTAAATTTCCTGGAAAATTCAAAATGCAATCAAAAATTGTGATTAATGTTATAATAGTTCTGTTTTATTATTATTATTGTTATTATTATAAAAGATATCTAGAACATACACACACACACACACACACACATATATATATATATATATATATATATATATATATATATATATATCTATATATATATATATATATATATATATATATATATATATATATATATATATATATATATATATATATTGTTACTATTACTAAACATATATTTTAAACATATATATTAAAGATATCTATTAATGAGAACTAAAGAGATGGTGACATTATTGATCATATTAATAATAATTATTATTATTTTTATAATGATTGCAGACTTCACCAATATGCTATGATATAAATTAGGATTCAGTAGAAACACCATAATTAATATAACAAATTATTTTACACTTGCAAGTTTAATTGAGTTTCCATTTTTAGTTTCATATTGAGAGGTTAAGAAAGCATGTTACTTTTCACGGTACTGAACATGGAGGCAAGTTGCAAATCACATCAGCCACTTCATCGAAATCAAGAGAAGCCCAGTCAGTTACTTGGAGTACTGAGTGCGAGTCAGTAGCAAGGTCTGTGAGACTAGCCTCGTCTATGCCATCGCCAACTCCAACAGCTATTACTCTATAAAACATGTGCTTTTTGGATATAAATATTACATTTTTATTGCTGTAAAACTGTTGATGAGCTGAGATTCAAAACAAAGTTAAATCTTTTATCATAGCTAGGATAATAGCAACATGACCCACTTGCAGAAAATTTGAAAGAAACTGTTTGTGTAACATTACAACTGACTTTAAAGTCACCGAGGTCCCACTCCTTTGTCGCCGCCAAGACCCAAAAAGTTGAAAATGGGCTCAAAATCCCTATCTCTAATCGGTTTCGAGATAATGATCAATTCCGCCGAATGTTTACCTTGACCGTGACCGAGGACCTCGAGGTCATCGAGATACCTCTTATATAACGTTGTTTAGGCCCAAAGGGTCGAAAATGAGCTCAGAATCGCTCTGTCGCTAAGCTTTTTGAGATAATAGTCAAATTCAGGTTTTTGACCTTGACTGTGACCGAGAACGTGAAGATCACTGAGGTACATCTTATATGACGTTGCTTGGACCCACATGGTCGCAAACGATATCATAATCTCCCTATCTCTTACCGTTTCCCAGACAATGGTCAGCTTCTGGTTACTGACTTTGACCTTGACCGACAGAGTACAAATGACCAAGGCCTCTCTTACGTATTTTTGTTTAGGCTCTAAAGGCCTAAAAGGAGCTCAAAATTTGTGTATCTCTTAACTTACGGTTTTTGAGGTTCTGACCAAAGTACCTCTTATGCAACGTGGTTTGGGTTCAAATAGTAAAAAATTTGCTCAAAATTACTCCGTCTCGTACCGTTTTCGAGAAAATTGTTAGCTTCCAGTTTTTACCTTGACCGAGACAGAGAACATTCAAGGTCATCGAAGAATTTCTCTTGTACCATTGTATTTAATAGAAAGGGTCGAAAATGACTTCAAAATCACTCTGTCGGTAAACGTTTTCTTGATAGCCGTTATATCGTTAACGGTACAAGAGGTCTTTATTCTTGATCCTCGTAATAAATAGGCGTTTTGACAAACATTTTAATCTCATCTTGACGTTTGAGGTCAAAGTTAAAAATATTTGCGGTGTCGCGGAGACTATATGATTGTCTATGTGTGTACAAAATACGAAATACGCTGGATCAAAGGCTGAGAGGAGCTTTTCTGGAAAGTGTTTTGAAGAAAAATAATTTTGACCTCAATATGACCCTGAACTTTAATATTGAGGTAAAAAATTGTGGATTCACCTTGTCATCCTCTACACGTGTGCCCAAATTCTTCCACCAAACAGTGTAGTCTGGAAACGATCCAATATGAAAAAGAGAAAAAAGGAGAAAAAAGCAGAAACTTCCAGAAAGTGGGAAGTAATTTGTACTTTACCTCTTGCAATTTGCCTGGAAACCGGCCTTTGCCGACGAGAAGTATGGGTCCTGGCCACTAATGCCGTCCGTAACAACGACGCATGTGCTGTCACAGCCCACTCTACAAACGTATTACTTATTCACAATTCATAATTTAAATAGCAATTGATCACACTAGAATTAAATTATCTACTGAATTGCTTTAAAGATACCCTCACGGCCGATTTTATATTAATATAATTGTATTTTACGGATAGTATTACAGCTTTGCTCCTATCTCTCATTAAAGTGGCTCGGTAGATCCTGTCTAATTTTCTATGCTAGTGTTATGATAACCTTATGATAATGTAATGATATTAAAGTGCATAGTGTAGTGATTTTTTTGTAATTTTGTTGTGATAATCTTGATATTTTATGGCATTTTATGATATTCTGACGTCCTTGTGTTATGGTTATGATATTGTTGTGCTATGATTATAATGCAGTTGTGACATGGTTATGATTTTGTTGTGGTATGGTTATGCTATTATTATGATATGGTTGTGATCTCTTATGATGTTATGATAATTGCGTCATGAAATTCTGACATTCTTATGATAATCTTATGCTGTTGTTATGATATTCTTATGATATTCTAATGGTATTCTCCTGATATTCTTCGAATTGTGTTCTGATATTCTTATAATATTCTTATAAAATACTTCTGATATCCTTAGAATATTCTTTTGCCATTCTTATGACATTCTTGTGATATTCTTCTGACATTCTTCTAATTTTCTTCTAACATTCTTATGATATTCCTCTTGCATTACATTTTCCCATCATTTCTATGTAACTGTTGGAAATCTTGCAATGTTAACGACACACAATGTAAAGCATGGTCACTTCATACCTGACAGACGGCAGAGAATTTGTGATATCATTCATCATAAATCCTGTTGCTTTACTAGCAGAAGTAGCGCTCAGAAATGTGCTATCTACAATGATGTTTTTAAAAAATGCTGTTGGTTATTATGAAAATCGTATTTGCTGCTCGCGTATTATTTTTCGTCACTGGTATTTTTTATGAAAAGCAGACACGTCTATAAGAACGAAATCTAATACGTGTGTGTAACATAAATTATGAAGTTAAGAAAGTATGATCAAGGGCTTTAAGTTTTAACTAAAAACCCAGTATTTAAATAATATATACGCAACAGACATACAAAATACTGCATCCCTAAATTTATGTCACTTAACGTTTTTATCTTACAGTTGACTATGTTTTTAATAGGGCTTTCAAGCATTAATTTGGTGCAGGCAACATTTTGGTGGCATATTGCCGTTTTTTAAAATGTTTTCCAATAGGTCAACGCATTTTGTGTCGACTTATCATTTCGCATATAATAGACTTCACAGTGAACGAAAGTCTAAATTAAACTTATTAGTCTGTGGTAGTATATTGTATCACTCTATAAAGTCTGACTTGATTAATTTTACTAACAAACCGTTTTGCCCATTGTTCTATACCAACTTGAAAACGCTCTATATTTTTACCAATATGTCACAATTCTGTACTTTAATGTTTTCCAACATAAACAACACCAAAAGCAGAAAGAAACCTAATATGTATTAATTACCATATAGGAAGAAACGAAAGATATCTAAATCTAAAATTTGTATCAAATATATAATGAATTATGTATATATAGCAATGCGAGCGTCACCAGGTCGACAAAATGCAAAACGTCATCACAGTCTGCTATAAATAACGTGAATAATTCAGTTTATACCTAATACATATTTTAAACTTAGATGTGTTTCTTTTCTTCCTATGTGATAATTAATCTCTCTCTCTCTCTCTTTCTCTCTCTCTTTCTCTCTCTCTCTCTCTCTCTCTCTCTCTCTCTCTCACTCTTTCTCACTCTTTCTCTTTTTCAGTCTGTCTTTCTCTTAATCTGTCTCTTTTGTCCTTCTTTCCCTATTGCTGTCCTTCTGCTTGCCTGTCTGTTTTCTGTCTATGCCTACTTACTCAACAAAGTCAACATTTCTACATTAGTTGTATATATCTTTCTCCCTTTCACACTCTTTCTCATTCTCAGTCTGTATCCTAGTTTGTCTCTCTTCTCTCCTTTTTCCATTACTGTTTTCTGCCTGTTTGTCTGTTTTCTGCCATGATTACTTACTAAACAAAATCAGCATTTCTGCGCTAGTTGTCAGAGACTCATTTTCCCATACAATTTTCTTCGGAGTGGCTTGGAAGGGCGTCCCATTAGGCTCTGCGGTAAACAGGTTCAGCTGAAATTTAAATTATGCAGAGAATTTAGGTAAATTAAAAACTAAAGCTTGAAGAGTTAAGCCCGGAAAACCACTATGACGTAAGTAATTTTCTGGACTTTCTTCGAAGTGGCTTGGAAGGGCGTCCCATTAGGCTCTGCGGTAAACAGGTTCAGCTGAAATTTAAATTATGCAGAGAATTTAGGTAAATTAAAAACTAAAGCTTGAAGAGTTAAGCCCGGAAAACCACTATGACGTAAGTAATTTTCTGGACTTTCTTCGAAGTGGCTTGGAAGGGCGTCCCATTAGGCTCTGCGGTAAACAGGTTCAGCTGAAATTTAAATTATGCAGAGAATTTAGGTAAATTAAAAACTAAAGCTTGAAGAGTTAAGCCCGGAAAACCACTATGACGTAAGTAATTTTCTGGACTTTCTTCGAAGTGGCTTGGAAGGGCGTCCCATTAGGCTCTGCGGTAAACAGGTTCAGCTGAAATTTAAATTATGCAGAGAATTTAGGTAAATTAAAAACTAAAGCTTGAAGAGTTAAGCCCGGAAAACCACTATGATGTAAGTAATGTGTGCGATGTCTGGACTTTCTTCGGAGTTCTCTTGAAGGGCGTCCCATTAGGCTCTGCGGTAAACAGGTTCAGCTGAAATTTAAGTTATGCAAACAATTTGGGTGAAGAAAAAACTGGAAGAGTGAAGCCGAAAAGCCAGTGAGACTTTAGAATTTTCGGCTCGTGTTGGACTTAACACGATCTAAAAGTGGCTCTTGTTTCATGTGGTAGTATCGGCAAGGTTTTTCACTGAACGACAAACCGTCACATCTTTAACATCTTTAGTCACATCTTTAGTCACATCTTTAGTCACATCTTTAACATGATTCTGTCGCATGTCTGTATCCCATCGCGACTCGCTTCCTCGCTTGCTAACGCGCTTGTGAGAAACTTAAGATTCAAAATTTTGAATTGATGAGCAGGTGCTAATTACTTAGATAGATGGGCACCTGGATAGCGAGGCTGCTAAGCGTCCATGTCCCTAAGCGACCGACTCTAAGTTCAAATACCGATAAGACATTGGTGCTGGGCAACATAACCTGTCAGCGCTTTACAATATTGAAACTACCCTTTAAATAAATATTAAAAATATGTAAAACCTTAGATTAGTTCTGCCTTTGTTTTTTTTTATTTATTTTAAATTCTATATCTTATTTGCATCTTATAGATACGACAATTTCATAAACTACACGAAGTTCAATCCAGTGGTTACACTTTCTGCTCATATGGTGCTGGTCTTGTATGGAATGCCTAAGTTTCCAACACCACGAGGAAAGACCACACGAATTTCAGCCCGGTGTTTACACAGCATACTTACGCGGTACTGGTCTTCTATGGAATTGCCAAGCTCCCAGCGACTTGTCGTGATGAACGAGGACATGAAGGGAACAATAGATGTTGTATAGGTACTGGCTGTGACGTTAGACTCTCTGTCGATGAACACTGTCAGCTCCAAGCAATCCGGGCAAACTAAAATGTAAGATCAATACTGATATATCACCATTCCAACATGAAGCTAATCTGACACATAAGCAGCATGACATAGATTAAAATTAAAGTAATGTAGCATGTTATGGATAACAGTACATATTGCTTCTGGCCTGTGTGACACGAAGAACAAACAATCAGTTTGTGAAACGCCTTTCTCTCATTTATAATATATTTGCTGAAAAAAATCCTGAGAACTTTTCCTGAATTGGTTTTTTGACCAATTTTGTTTAAGAAATCAGACTGCAGCAGTGCATTTCCTAAAAAGTCCTCTTTTTTGGCACAAACCCTATCAGTTTGTAAAACACAAAACTAAATGTGATCATTAAGGTTATTAAAAATCTGAATCACCAGCACTGCTCAACCGTCATGCAACCGTGAACTAATTGCTGAATCTGTGAACCACACGTTTGACCCCGACAGTTGTTACCACCATGAACAGGGCTAGATTAGCCCAATTCAGTCATTTTGCAATTGGTTGCGCTTTGTTTGACACTTATTACATTACATTGCTGCACAGTGTAGTACCGCTAAATAGATTACAGCTAGTGTTTTTTTTTTATTTCTCCTTTTTACTGTTTTGGGTCTCACAATTTCTTGATTTGTAGAAACGTTGACCTGTCGCTCTTCGAATGTTCCAATAAAAGGGGGTAATTTTTATGCCTGTTTGTCTTTTCCTTTTTCAATCCCAACATTTTACAAAATTTTTAATATATTTTTTAATCAAAACAATTACATATATAAATAAGCAGAAAATTTTCAAAATATTTACCCACTCCTCCCGTATTACTTACAGGTTAAATCTCTAATCCATGCACACATATTCACAACTGCCCTTATGTTTATAAGATTTGGGGTAAAGCAATTCAGAAACATCTTGAACCATGTTGATGTTTTAATCAAACACGCGGAAAACGAGCGAAAACTGTTTCACAAACTGATTAGTTTTTCTACAGCGTTCCTGTATGAATAAAACAGAGCCCTGGGATAGGACCAACCCGCAAAAGGGTCACCTCGCAAATAGGATGACCCCCAAATAGGTCCTACGAACAAATAGGACCACCCCACTAATATGACCACTTTTCAAAAGTCTCGTTCAAGATATCTCTTTTTGTGAAAAAATAATTTGAGGAATAGGATCAGCCGAGGAAATCAAACCACATTTGTTTAATCAAATTGCTAGTCCAATGTCAGGATTTTCGTTGTAATTAGATAATTACTAACTAGCACCATCTCTCTCAAACTCTGTGGTGTAATTCTGTTGAAGAAAATGTCGGCTTACTTGGCGGGTCCTTACAGAACTTGCTAGCGATCTCGAAGAAGTGGTTAGGCAGGACGTCAACGTCACTGATATGGATGCTCAGGTCGGCGGTGGTAGCTGTTTCCTCCACAACAGACGGCCTGACGCCCACGGAAATGACCCTGCGCATATACATATACCCACATGTACACACATATACCCACATGTACACACATATACCCACATGTACACACAAATACCCACATGTACACACATATACCCACATGTACACACATATACCCACATGTACACACATGAACACGCATGTACACACATGAACACGCATGACTGTCGTCAGCGGCAGTTCCGGACTCCTTCACGAAAGATGACTTGACGTCAACTTGACGCCCATGGAGATCACCCTGTGCACATACATATACCCACATGTACACACATGAACACGCATGACTGACATCAGCGGCAGTTCCGGATCCCCGTGGAGATCACCCTCTGCAGACATATATACACAAATGTACACATATTAACACGCATGGATGTTGACGGCAGCGACCTTAGCGGTCTCCTCCCCAAACAACAGACAGCCTGACGTCCACGGATACCCTGCACATACACACATACAAATACTTATACACCCATGTACACACGCTAAAACGCGTGGATGATGACGTCAGCAGCGGTAGCAGTCTCCTTTACGACAGATGACTTGACGTCACAAGAGATAACCCTGTGCACACACATGTACACACATTACACTCATAAACACGCATGAATTTTGAGGTCAGCGGGAATGGCGTTCTCATCGACATCAGAGATCTTGACGCGCACCGAAACCATCCCGCACATACATACATGCACACATGTTCACACATTTCTCACATAAACACTCATCGATGCTGATGTCAGCGGCGGTGGCGTTTGACAGGTGGCTGTTTGTGTTGTTTCTGAGTTATCAAAATCTTTATTCCAATTATTAAATTACAATGCTCACTACATCCCTTATATTGTCTAAAATGACAAGCATAATTTACTTGTGACAGGCAGCTTTGAAGAGAGGAAGTTGTGCCTCATAGAGCTCCCTAACATTGCTATTCGTTTGACCGCCGGTAATCAGGAGACATACGTCAGCACACGCTGCTCTGAAAATAGTCACGCCGACACACATTAAGCGAAGAAAAATTCTTAACTTTTAACAGTTCAGAGTTTTCTAAACAGACCCTTATTGAAGGTGTTGAAAATTTATACGAGTTGATGTGTACAAGGTGATGTCATTGCTTTGTAGACATTACCTATTTCCGACCCCTTCAATTACGTTCTCTCTTGCCACTTGCATAGCCTCGCCCAGGTTCGTGTATGTGTTACTATGTACCAAAGTATCTGCATAATATAAAATTGATTGAACAGAATCGTTTATTTTGTAGTTATGTTCATTTGAGGTGTTTGAAAGAAAAGATGAAACTGAAAACATGTTTTTTTTAGAAAAACATAATTTAAAATGTCACAAAATATGATAATAAAACTTATCATATGTTCTTAGAAAAAAATATAACATAAAATGGAATACAAAGATACATAGTGAAATATGATACAAAAATGTTATGTAAAATATCATATAAAACGACATCAAGTTTTAGAGGTTTGGAAGTTTGTGATTTTTCTCACCTATAAGATTTTGTGATATGGAACTCTGTGATTTTTCTCACTTACAAGTTTTAATGATATGGGAGATTTTCCTCACCTATAGCTGCTAACAAGTTGCTGCTGTTTGAGGTCTCAGTTCCACCCCAATTCCAGTCCAGCGTGGCATTTAACGCAAACCTCACCACAGAAATCTTATAATAATAATAATAAAAATAATAATTAAAGCAATAATAGTAATAACAATTATAACAATAGCAACAATAATAATAGAAATATGATTATAATATAATATATAATATATAATTTTAAAAATTGTTATAATAATATCACAATTTAAAAAAAAATCTAACTTGCTTGGGCTCCGACGGTGTACTGTCATGTATCTTACCGGTGTATGGCGGAAAGACCTAACCCTTCTCATACCCCAGGTCACTGGAGTGAACGCCATTTCCGTAATTGTGGACAGACCTAACCCCTTTCCATATCCAGCCCACTGGAATGAACGCCATTCCCGTACTGGCGGAAAGACCTAACTCATTCTCATATCCCAGACCAATGTAGTGAACGTCATTCCCGTACTGGCGGAATGACCTATCCCATTCTCATGGCTCAGGCCACTGGAGTGACCGTCATTCCCGTAATGGCGGAAAGACCTATCCCATTCTCATGGCCCAGGCCACTTGAGTGACCGTCATTCCCGTAATGGCGGAAAGATCTATCCCATTCTCATAGTCCAGGCCACTGGAGTAGACGTCATTCCCGTACTGACCATCCTGAGTCAGGTTCGAATTTGGGGATCTTGAGATGAACAGAATAAGATTCAAAATAAATCAGCTGAATACTGTTTACCTTTTTCATACTTACCTGATACTGGTCCAATCCGGTACCTATACCCCAGTGAGTACTGTCGGCAAGGAGATGCAAAAATGGCAGAATCCGATTGGTGAATCTCCAGCGGCCGACACTTGCCGATCCATCCACGAGAACGACGATGTCGAGACAATCCGGACACACTACAACGGTAGAAACAATGATGTCATGATTCACAATGGCGTCATGGCTCATCCATAAAAAAATAGAAAAAAAATGACGTCATGGCTCAAAATGACGTAATGGCTCATCCATTAAAAATAGAAAGACAATGATGTCATGGCTCAGAATGACGTAATGGCTCATCCATAAAAAATAGAAAGATAATGATGTCATGACTCATCCATAAAAAAATGAAAGACAATGATGTCATGTCTCATCCATAAAAAATGAAAGACAATGATGTCACGACTCATCCATGACAATGTTGTCAGGAATAATGGGTAGTAACGGAAAGGCAATGGCACCATAGATAATAAATACAAGAGAAAGTAGGTGATGTCAGAGATAAATAAATAATGTGGGGTCTATTAACACTATCGCTGATTACATAGAACATTACATTAGAGAAGCAAACCTAGAACTTATTTTAAAGCAAACCTAGAACTGTATTGCATCAGTAATTATATTTCGATAAATTCAAGTCAAGTTTTGCTACGATGAAGGCTGTCACTTTGTTTTGAAGTATCCATCTTAAATCTCAAAACGAGTGACAAAATGTCTCTTAAACAAAGACATCAAAGGTAAAATATGAAATAAATATATAATATTTAAAATAGTGATAAAGGAATATAATGCAGAAATCACTATATAATACTGAAAAGTAATATATATATATATATATATATATATATATATATATATATATATATATATATATATATATATATATATATATATATATGCACGCAAACAATAGAAATTAAATAAAGAGGAAATGTATGTGGAGAATAAAATCACAAACGCCAACCTGGCGGAGGATGGCAGAACATGTACACTATATCATTGAAAGTAGTCGCTAGAACGGTGAAGTTGTCCAGTCGTACGGCAAAGTTGCTGTAACTGGCAAGAGCATCAAGAGAGCTCAAGGGAACCGTGGTTGTTATCCCGACAGCAATCACACTGATATCACCAAAAGCGAAAAAAAAACAGAAGAAAAATACCGTCAAGCTCATGTCAATTTAGATCGACAAAAATATGATAATTTGTTACAGAGTCAGTAATATTTGTAATGTTGATCAGAACGTAATAGTAGACAGAGTTTATAAAGTTGATAACGTTTATAAATACAAATATTTATTCGATAAATAAGGGACACGGTGGTTGTTATTCCGACAGCAATCGTATTGATTCCACAAAAAGCCAAAAAAAAACAGAAACCATCAAACTCATGTCACTATAGATCGACAAAAGTATTTTTAATAAAGGAAATATTGTATCTGATTGGTCAATTTCAAGGCTAGTAAGCTTTTACAAGTTGATCAGGGCGCAAAAGGTAAGATTATTGCAGTCAATGGTAACATAGCACCAATTCAGTCATGTAAGAAACGACACATTGGTATATTCTTAGTGAATATGTGGTATTTTAGACCAGTTACAAATTTTACCTATAATTCTACATTTTATTGCTGATCACTAATGCTTCAAATTGTTAATATCTGCCAAATATTATTAATAATAATAATAATAATATATATATATGTATATATATATGTATATATATATATATATATAAATTTTTTCCCGTCAGCAGTAGTTATTTACCACATTTTTTAAGCTATAAACACAAATTTCAAACCCGCTGTTGTTAATGTTATGAACTATTATCACGTAAAAATGCGCATTTCGCTGTTTATTTTACTTTTGCTGCTCCTTTAAAATAAAAATATATTATTTTGTTTCATTATATTACTCAACTCAAGACACCAATTACCTCTTCGCTTCTATAAGTACTTTTGTAGAGCATTTAAGTGTTGTAAGGAGAATTATTTAAGTACAGCTATTGAAATAAACCTTACTAGTCGCAGGCGGCTCTGAAGGGGCCGACCTCCTGATTGAAGCGAGTCGTGTGTTCTCCGAAATTCGTAGCGCCATCTGTGATCACGATGCAGACATCAGCACAGTAAGGTCTGCAACCGTAAGCATAGCGTATCGCACAAAATGCATCAATATGTGTCTTTCATACATAATTAAAGCACATTGTGAATACGGAATAGGTCAGCAAAACCAATATGTTATGTATGATGTTATCGCGATACATCATACAGAACATAGAATTCAGGATTGTCTGTCATACATAAGAACAGCATATATATATATATATATATATATATATATATATATATATATATATATATATATATATATATATATATATATATATATATATATATATATATATATATATATATATATATATAAATTCTAACATTATCAAAAAACAGCACGCATGTTGCGGTTATCTGAGTTATTGGTGGCATTGCCAAATAGAAAAAGGTGCATATTCCGATAGCTGAAGACATTTATGACATTGTCAGATACAAAAGCATTCTCGTAGCTCATTGGTTACAACAAATAGAACATGCATTATTTGTCTTTTCATTCTGCTGTTGTTGACGGTAAATCAAGCTGACGTATTGATTTATCGGTAAATGTGTCTGTTAGAACCAATGGCATAGATATGAGGCGCTTTACCGGTTATCGGTTCCGTTGAGGACTTTAGTTCTTGCCTCAAATAGCGCCTCGCCGGTGTCGGTCAGCCGTCCACTGTACTCTAGCTCTGTGTCTAAATATAGAAAGCGGAAGCAATACAAGTTTCGTTTTCTAAATATAGAAAGCAGAAGCAATACAGGTTTCGTTTTCTTTGCAAATGTACTGAACTCACCCTGTAAATATATGCACTATGGCCCCGAGGTGTTCGTGTAAATTATACTTATTGTGTGCTGGTGTGCTTACTTGTTTGTGTTTTATGTCCTTACTGCCTAATTGTGTATTTTATACTTACTACGTATTTGTGTATTGCGTACTTACCGCACAATAGTTCACTGGTAGCTTATCACATATTTTCGTTACTATGTACTTGATGATTATTGGTGTATTGTGGACTTATACTTATTTGTGTTCTTTGTACTTACTAATGGCGGTGAATAGATTGGTATTATTTGCGGTCTGATTGTCACCCCAATTCCAGCCCAGAGACACATCAGTGGAATATGTGAGCATTGATATCTGTCGTATGCAAACACAATATTACCTAATATATGGTAATATATAGTAATGGTGCTTCAAACTCCACAATTAACGTAAGAATTCATTGAATAAAAGTTTCGAATTTAAATACACTCTGTAAAGATGAATATTATGACCAGTTTTGAGTTCCATATGGCTGTGCTTTTTAACGGTGACAGGTAACTGATAAATGAAAGATGCCCCTATTTCAAAGCACCCGCTCTCACATCGTACCTGATACTCGTTGGCTCCTTTGCCCACGGTCCAGTACGAAGTGGTGGCAAAATTCTGCAGGTAGGGTATGACATCGTCACGCCAGCGTTTTCTGCCAACGCTGGCCGACACGTCGACGATGACGACGATGTCCAGGCAGTCAGCACAGGGCGCTGTAATTATGTCACGCAAAGATGACGACATCTCCCTGAAGCTCCCATCCACCTTCCCGCTCCCGTCCCTCTCCCGCCCTGTGTCTAACAGAAGCTCGTCAACACGTCCGTGATGAAGTCGTTGATGACAAGGCGATGTATTTATACAATTTACAGGTACCGACGCCTCTGCAAAGCCGCCATCCTCCTCCCGCCTTCTCCCGCGCCCCCCTCCTCTTTCTCCTGTCCTGACAGAGCGCTATATTGATGTCAAGTAACGATAACAACTGTTCTGCGAAGCCCCATTCCCCTCACATCCCTGCTCACGATGACAACAATGCTTAGTCAGCTATCACGCAAGGCTGTAATCATGTCATCTAACAGTGGCTATGCCTCCATGAAACCCCCAACCCCTACCACCCATAGCCCGCTTTGTCTCCCACTTACACGCCCGCGACGACGACGATGCCCTGCCACTTAGTACACACCGCTGTATTCACGTCCTGTAACGATGACGACCTATAAGCCCCCTTTCCCTGTAATTATATACCAATTACAACACATGAGGGTAAAGTTTACATAAAACATTGATATATTTTACAATATAGACTCACGATCAGGCGGGCAAAACGAGTAGACGATATCAGGAAATAGTGGTTCGAGGTCGTCGAAGGATTCCACAGCAAACATAAAATTTGGTGCAGAAGCAATTTGACTGAGCTGAGTCATTGGCACGCTAGTTGTTACTCCTATCGCAATCACACTAAATTAATAGAAGAAATGTAATGAAAATATTATTATTATTATTAGCATTATTATTCTTATTCTTATTATTATTATCGATATAGTTGTTATTGTTTTATTGTTATTGTTATTAAATTTCTTATTGTTATTTTGCTATTGCTATTATTGTTATTATTATTATTGTTATTATTTTAGCAAAATCTGGTTAATCCAGACAGCGCTGGAACCGACAAAATTTGCCCGGATTAGCGAGGTGTCCGGATTATTAGGCTTGATTTGTCTACTAACTAAATCATTGTTAGCAACAGGCAATTTGACTTATACAATGTGTCCTCCCACATTGCGCCCTCCCATAATGTGCCCACAAGTAATGTGTCCTCATAAATGTGTCCTCCCACAATGTGCCCTCCCATAATGTGTCCTTTCAAAATGCGTCCTCCCACATTGTGTCCTCCCATAATGTGTCCTCCCATAATGTGTTCTCCCATAATGTGTTCTCCCATAATGTGTTCTCCCATAATGTGTCCTCCCATAATGTGTCGTCCCATAATGTGTCGTCCCATAATGTGTCGTCCCATAATGTGTTCTCCCATAATGTGTTCTCCCATAATGTGTCCTCCCATAATGTGTCCTCCCATAATGTGTCCTCCCATAATGTGTTCTCCCATAATGTTTCCTCCCATAATGTGTTCTCCCACAATGTGTCCTCCCATAATGTGTCCTCCCATAATGTGTCCTCCCATAATGTGTTCTCCCGTACTGTGTCCTCCCACAGTGTGCCCTTCTATAATGTGTTCTCCCATTATGTGTCCTCCTACAATATGTCCTTCCATAATGTGTCTTCACATAACGTGTTCTCGCATACTGTGTCTCCCATAATGTGTCCTTACATAACGTGTCCTCGAATATTGTGTCTCCCATAATGTATTTTTGCATAAAAGGTAAAGATTCCCTACTCCTCAGATTCCCAGCATCTGATCAGGTTCTCCTACATTCCTTTATAAAATGTTTTAAGTTAAATTCAACTCAATGATCAAATGCAATGAGCGAAACTGGACAACTTCACTTGAAAAAAAGAGAATTATCCAGGTATCTGGAAATCATGGCCTATTAGAATTATTTGAATTTGAAAATCCAATAGCCTCTCTAAAAGGCATAAGAGAACTATATCTCATTTTGTACCCTCACCTTTGTCTCATTCACTCTCATAATATGAGTAAGCAATACCAGACCCTTAAACATGTAGCCCACTTGGGCCAGACAAGACAAGCGTTACGGTATTAGACAGTTCGCAAACAGAAGAACTAATGCTTGTAGAGGCACATCCTTAGTGACGTATATCTGGGAGTCACACAAACATTACTGAAAGATTGTGCCCCTGCTTGTCCAAATTACACGGTTTTTTCATACATTAGAACCTGCATTTTGGTCTGAACAATTGTGCCCGATATACAGAATAGAAGGTGTCTGAATTATCCAGGTTCTTTTGTATAGAATGCATTGAAAACTAAAAGATTAAAAGAAGCCATTTGGTCGAATTAAGGAATTGTCTACATTATGCAGGTTTTTTCTGTAGGTAGGCTTACACAATTATTATTATTATTATTATTTTTATCATAATTATTATCATTATTATTATTTTATTAATATTAATATTATTATTGTTTGAGTTATTATTAAAAATAAATACTGTTTAAAATGCTCACATATCGCAGGCGCTTTTGAAAGGGCCTATTTCCTGGACGAATTTGTCCGTATTGGCACCGCTATTAGTACCTCCGTCTGTCACCACAATGCATACGTCACCACAGTAATCCCTATTAACGGACAAAAATTCCACATATACTGACCAGTCAGAGCCGCTCCATAACCCTTTGCTTTTGTTTTCGAACATTTAGTTTGTATATTTTCATTTTTAATTTTTCTTTAAGTATATATATATATATATATATATATATATATATATATATATATATATATATATATATATATATATATATATATATATATATATATATATATATATGAAATTATAATGCACATTTCATCACAATAATAAATTTCAATTTCATCACAATGACATAAATCTGCGTTACCCAAAATGAATAATTCGTTTTAGTTTTAATATAGCACATTATTGTTGACTTGGTCTGAATTGTTGAATTAACTAATTAACTACATTAAAATGTAAGCGACTAGAAATACAACATATATAAAATATAAAGATAATTGTAATTTAAGTAGAAGTATAATACAAGTAAAATATAAATTTAGAGAAAGCCTTAATTAGAATTATTTCAAGGTGCTTTCAAGTTTATTTACTTTGAAACAAAGTTTAAAAGAATATGCATTGTAATATTAGGCGAAAAGTCAAAATTGTAAGGCGGTCTCGATAATACCTATTATATACAATATATAATATATACATTATATATTCTATACATAATATATTATCCTTTTCTTCAATTTCGTGCTAACCCATTTGTAAACATCTTAAACAGTTAAGGAAAGAAAAAGTGGTTGCTATAAATTTTAAATACATAATATAAGGCGGATTTTAAATAAAAATGGATCTTCTTAAAGCTGATTTTTCAGCACTTGTATTTATACACGGCATAAAGTTTTGTATCAAACTAAAAGTTTATTATCAAGTGCCAACACAGAAAATTTTGTTTGCTATGTAGTTTCATAGCGTTTAAGCAGACTAAGAATTAAGGAGAAATACTTTTGGTCTCCCTAAAATTTTGTTCTCCCTAATACTGGTTTTTAGCAAAACTGATCCCCGTATTGATGGAGGTACATTTCTATATATATATATATATATATATATATATATATATATATATATATATATATATATATATATATATATATATATATATATATATATACCTGAAATTATTAAATATGTTTTTATGTTTTTAATTCAACCACTTGGTGTTCATTATATGGCATAATACTGTAAAAGCAACTCCATTTTACGTAGTTTTCTCCAATGTAAACTAAAACGAAGGAAACAAATATTTATATGAGCAAAAAAAAACATTTTTACTTAATGCTTGAATATACATTCAGTGTGGCGCTGAAGCAAGCTGAGAACGAACCTGTTGCCAGTGCTGTTGAGGACCTGTTCCCTAGCAATCTGTAGGGCTAGCCCAGTGTTCGTCGTTCCACGCAAATAGTCCAGATTTGCTGATTAAGACAAAAAGTTCTTTTAAAGTGTTTATTTTAAAATATATAAAAGGTCAATATCCAAATGCTTACAACCGTTTGTGTCCTTGTTCGCGTGTTTGCAGTACCAGTAAAAATTAGTATAATGGAACTGACAATTCAACAAAATATAATATAACCCATTAGCATGTCATTGATAACGCACTGTGGCGTCATACTGGTTGAGTTATCTCACCCATGGCTGTTACGAGGTTGTCCTCAGACAGAGTTTGTGAATCATCCCAATTCCATTCTAGAGAAGCGGATGTACTAAATGTCACCATAGCAACCTTTGAAGTAAACACAGGTTGTCAGGTATTTGATCTTGTGTACTTTTTTACATTTACAGAATACTGTTATCGCAAAAAAAACATTAAGCATTTCACCCTGCTAATTTGCATCATGTAAGAAGCAAACAGTTCATCAGTACTTAAAATTTTGCTATGTTATTGGTATATTATTGAACTATTATTGATCTTTCATTGATATATCATTGATGTATTATTGATATTTTATTGATATAATATTGATATACGAATAACATTCAAACAACAGGAATGAGACCAATAAGGTGTCTTGCACATTGCGAAGCCATCTTTGTATAGAGAGTGGCCATCCATCTTTTTACACCGTGTAGCCGTCCTTGTACACCACGTAGCCATAGCAACGGCATATGGTAAACGCTAGAACTTCTAACGTAAAGGCTGAGATCTATGTTGATAAGAACGAATCCAAATAAATTATTTTTGTGAACGCTTTAAAATAAAAAAAAAACAGAAATGCAAAATAAAAGGAAATATACCTGAAACTCGTTAGTGCCGTTACCAATGGTCCATACTGGAGATGTAGCGTACTGCTGCACGAAGGGTATGATCTTAGTCCTCCATCGGAGTCCGCCGATGCTGCTCGAGCTGTCCAGAATGAGCACAACATCCAGGCACAGAGGACAGTCAACTGCAACGTCACGAGGGAGGGGGATGGTGATGACGCCATTCATGGTGTCATTGATGTGTATGATGACGTCATTCATATATGTTTGACGCCCTTGATGTGAATGTGATGACGTCACTCATGTGTGTGATGACGTCACTCATGTGTATGATGATGTCATTCGTGTGGGTGATGACGTAACTCATAACACCATTCATGTGTGCAATGACGTCATTCATGTGCATGTGCGCCATTCGTAGACATTAAAGAATGTCATAATTTTGAGCTTGCAGATACTTTTCTGCAGAATACGAATGGTGCATTTAGATAATTTGATCTAAAAGAAAGAATCGAAATCCTTTCGAAAATTTGTTATTTTATATTATGGATAAAAGCAGACGTTTCACATGAAACAACCAAATGAACCAGACAAGGCGAGCTTGCGTCATTTTTAGCTTAAAGTGAAAACATGCCACAGCTATATCTTGCAAATAGTAATAATCTTTCCGTGACTTTGGTTTGCCCATTGCTAGTTCTGACATGAGGTAACAATAATATTGTCACTTGTAAGGCAGTGTCAAAATACCAACACAGCACAAATTATGCGTAATGTCCCCTATGCCTTTCTCTAGGCATGAGTAATATATAACAAAGATTAGACAAAACTTCTCTGTAATCGGAAATGTTATCTGCAATAAACACTTACTTCTCACTCTCATTTCAGTAATCCAGTTCATTGCCTGGGTCTGGGATATAAACGACATCGCCGTCACAATTTTCTATTATACAGAGAAATCGCTTACCACAGTGCGGAACCATTGCCTCGGATAGTGACGCAAGCGACATAAGCGTCAGAATTATCGTCAACATCATCTTCGGCTGATTCTGTAACAACCAGCAGTTACTTTTAAACAGTGAAAGTTGTCACTTTATTGAACTCCTTTTGAAGCCTTTACTGCAAAGTTCTAACACTAACCTTTTCTCCCCAACCCAGAACCCAGAACTTCCGGGGATGCTTGCGGATGGTGGGGGGAAGGAGAGCTAGGGGTTGTTACTTGCATAATCTGCGGAGAGTAGGAGATGGGTTGGAAGGGCTGTTGTAGTTTATAATGTGGTTCATCTTACATTTTATATTGACTTACAGAGTCAGTAACTTAACATTCTTTAAATTTAAAGCTCCTAAAACGACATAAAGAATTCATATTAAAAAGACCCATGTTCTTAAGTACATGTTTAAATTTAATTACATGTTTTAATTTAATTAATTAATTTTAATTTAATTAATTTAATGACAATAAGTAAATTCCTACGTGCAATTTTGCCATTTTCAGGATATTAAAATACAAAAATAACAGATTTTTTGCAGTTCGTCATTTGTAGTGTGTTAATACACCAATGGTTTTGGTTATAGCTCTTGTATTTTGTATTTATTTGTTAGACAAAATTTTAGCTATTTGATTTTGTTTGATATCAAAATTTCAATGATGCAAACTTTAATACACGGACTGGATTTACTTTTGAAGCATGATTTAGAATCTGGAAATTTTGAAATTAATGCGTAAACGCCAGTCTAATACTGGAGATGCCCATGATATAAAGGATAAATGTAATGAACTCAACAAGACCTTTCATACAATCGATGCAAATACTTATTGTTATTGTTAACTTCAATAGCTAAAAACCTGTGTTATGCTTGTTATCATGCTTGTCAGTATACGTACATCAGTTGGTACAAATAGCGGTACTAACCTCTCTCCCCGCATCGCAAAGGTCTATCTTTTTATTGTCCCTTCATATCATGCTTGCCAGTATGTGTACAAAGGAAACACTGGTATATTAACTGGTGGATACAATCAGTTGGTACAAATAGCTGTACTAACCCCTCTGCCAGTATCGAAAACTTTACGCTACGCACTGCTGCGTCGTCATAGCAACATAAATACGTGACAGAAAACATCGCACAGGAATGCCAAAAATATGTGATGTTTAAGAATTTATAAGCAGAGGTTTGACATTACATTGTGCATTTTACAATGTCGGAAAGGGGAGACAAACTGGTCATTTAACTGATCATTTAACTAACTTAATGGATTCTACCAAACTGTATAGTTTATTTTAACATTTATCAAAGAAAATATATATTATAGGGGATTATTTATTTAGAGAAACGATTTAGAAAAAATGTAGCACAGTGAGAATATATATATATATATATATATATATATATATATATATATATATATATATATATATATATATATATATATATATATATACATATATATATATATATATGTTGTAGTCTCTACTCTGTACCTTAAACACTTGGTGATATCTAAGAAATACTACAAAAAACTTATGTATTTAGATGTGACACTTCTAAATATCAAGCTTTTGGCAACTGCCAATGTGTACTTAATATCGTCGTAACAACATAACTGACCTACGGAAAACCTTGAAGAGGAGTGCTGAAGTATGAGAAATCATAAAAATAACAAATAAAACAAACGCTTGCGTTTGGACTGATCGAAACCCCAACCGCTCCCCTCCAAGCTTGGCACATTGTTCACACTGACCGTTCAGACTTGTGCTACTGGTGCTACAAGCTGTGCTAGAGTTTCTGCGCAGCTTGTGTATCCTTGGGTTCGTTGCAATAAAGTACAGATCCTTTAGAGTATAAAATAATCTTAACTGTCAAACCGATATAACAAAGCACTTACAATTACAATTATGGGTTTTGCTAGGTGTATCTTTTATATTGAAAGCACTGTTCTAAGCAGTGACAAACGTAGTAAAGAGACGAATAGTTGTAAAGCTACTTACCCGAGCACGTGTCGTCTCAAAGCAATGTTGATGGCCCTATGAATTCGGGTCCGCCTTTCCCAGAGCTCTAAGATCTATGTTCCAATCTCAATCATTTATATATGCATGAAACATGATGGCCAGATGTGGGGTTTACGATTACCAAATACGTCATAGACAGAACAGATACATTGGTTTGTCAACATTCAATACTGACAGTGACATGCT
This sequence comes from Protula sp. h YS-2021, assembly GCA_949752745.1. NCBI lineage: Eukaryota > Metazoa > Annelida > Polychaeta > Sabellida > Serpulidae > Protula > Protula sp. h YS-2021. The sequence goes on from OX457030.1 coordinate 68,176,309, forward strand.
GAACCAGGTCACGAACAAAAATCCAAAAGAGAGGAGTTAAAAATGATGGATGGCAATTTCTGGGTTAAAGCACAACGTCACAAATATTTTTTCATATCTGTAGTGGTGTAAAAAGATTTCGATACTGTAAAATTAAAATTTGACACATAAAAATGGTATAAATGATATAAACTAAATAGCCTCACTATTATTATGCTTGGACAAGTCATTTAAAATTTGATTTTATTCAGTTTTTTAACTCAAAAAGTGACAAAAATTAAGACAATAATGAAACTCTATCTCTTTGATTTTCTGTTATGTGCAAATCATTGCGCAATTCATATCTTAGACATTTTTATCACGTTTGCAAGGGAGTCTGATCTAAAACTTGGAATCTCTTCGGCTGGCATATTCACGTCTTTCGTGACTTATATAATTAAGCTACAAATATATAAAGGCGCCATTGGACTAATTGGTAGGATCTCTCTCTCTCTTTTGGAAGGAGATAGATAGATAGATAGATAGATAGATAGATAGATAGATAGATAGATAGATAGATAGATAGATAGATAGATAGATAGATAGATGGATAGATAGATAGATTTCTGTATGACATATCTTCACATAACTGTGAGGCATAATGTGCAACTGCAACTTAAGAATTAAGACATATTTCATTCCCTGCCATTGTCATTTAATACCATTATAGAGTAGCATTCAAGGTAACAGGTTTTCTCATTTAAGAACGTTTCTCTTTGAAGTGACATTGGGCTTAGTTGATTAGAGGTATGGCTTTATTATGAAATGGTCCAGGGTTCGAATCCGGGTACTACTGGAGTGTTAAGTAAGGGATTGATATTTTCATTCCAATTATCCCGGCTAATGAACGCAGATTCAAGATCAAAGCCCATTCAAATTCTCTTTAAAAAGAAACCCGATGTGATTGATCCTGCAGATGGTCTATATTTAGGTCCAAATATAATAGGAGATATGGATCAGCAGGCATCTTTGTGTGAACTACTTCCGGTGTTTTCTTCAAGTGACGTTTACGTGACAACTTTTTGTACAGGCATTAAGAACGTAAGTACTATCTTGTCACGCCAAACTACATGTAGCCCATATAGTGATGCCTCCGAGTGTAGTACGGTCAAACAGCTAAACGATTTGTGATGGCAATTAATGCCGTGTTTTTATCACCATATCGATAATTACTACGTTACACGAGCATGCCAATCACTGTCGCCATTTCCCACTAGAATAACGGTAATTGTAAACTGTATGAAAGAAGGAAGAGTGTGATACATCAGGGAATGCATAAAATGTGGAACAATATGAATAGGGCAGTGGCTTGTGTTTGAAAGTAGTCAGTATGTTGATTGTTTACTTTGATGTCTTTTTGGGATTGATCTCTAATTACGAAAAGATTCAGTTAATAAAGAAGGTTTTAGCGTGACATTGCATATGCTAAAAGACTCGTGCTCAACAGAGTGGGAAAATAAATTATTCTATTTTTATTAACAACGCAGGATTGTTTAAATTATCTTTCATTCTAAAACATTATTTAGCTTTTTATGTATTTCTTTCTTCCTTTTCCTTAAAAGCGCTTTATTCCTATGATACAGTACTGCATCGCGTTTACAAAACATTTTTGGTGTTGTCTGATCACAGAGTGTGACATTTGCGCTCATAACCTTTCTACCGAATAGTTCACTGGAAAACATATATAACATCTATTATTACTCTACGTACCACTTTCGATTGCATCTGAGTAAACTAGTATGTGTTAGTTTTTATTTCACAAGCGATAGTTGCAATCACAAATGTCACGCACTACCATTTGTTAGATTATATTTCAACAGGCGCCAATTGCAATCACACCTACACTTAATATACTAGCATTTACTGGATTATATATATTTACAGGACAACTTATATTTCATGTGCACATACTCTAGTATTTGTTAGGTTACATTTCAACAGTCGACAATTCAAGTTATTCTAGTATTTTCGGTATTTGTTTCTGCAGAGAACACTTGCAATCACACATGTACATATACACATGTACATATACCAGTATTTGTCAAATTATATTTTACTATAGGACAATTGGAATCACAAATGTAAACCTACAATTGTATGTTAGTTAATATTTCAATACGGGGAAATTACAATTACATATGAACGTAGACTAAAACTAGTAAGATTATATTTCACTAGAGAATTGCAATCATATGCACGTATAGTAGCATTTATTGGATTATATTGTGCTAGATGACAATGGTAATTACACATTTACCGACATTGGTGTTTGTAAGATTATATTTAAACATACGACTATCGCAATAAGACATGTACATACACTAGTATTTGTTAGATTATATCTCAACAGTCAACAACTGCAAAAGCACGCGTGCCTAAACTAATATTTATTAAATAATACTTCGAATCACAACAATTGCAATTACTCATGTGCACGCACTGGTATTTGTTACATTATATTTTGAAAGACAACAATTGCAATTACGCAGGCATATATTCTAGTACTTGTTAAATCATATTTCACACCGACGAAAGTGTAAAGTTACACGTGTATGGGCTAGGTTGCACATATACACGGTGCATTTAATAAGACTGACCTGTCCTGCAACGTAGGAATGACCTTCCCTGATTGCTATACAGCATTCCTTAAAGTCCTTTTGGTCTCCATTAGGTGCCTTTTGCGTGTTTCGACGACACCGAATACTTTCTCTGTCCACTATCTCGACGCTTACTTGAGGCGTACTTTGAAATGAGTGTTGCTGTTTGTTGGTCTATCAAGACGTTATAGGCACCCGATGCTAAGTGCGTGATGGCTTTACACAAGTCATGATTGTATCACGTTTAACACTCCTCGACGTTATAGGCACCCGATGATAAGTGCGTGATGTCTGGTATGCAGAAAGGCAGTTTAGTTCACCCCTCGAATGCTACACGTGACTAATGAATTTATCACGTGTAGCACCCCACCATTCGGCAGAATACGCATATAACCCTCCACCTTACCATATCAAAAATGTTTTGTTGTAGCAAATAGCAAATACTCTATGTGTTGTACAAGCGTTTTGGAACACTGTTCCATGCTCGTTAACTGATTGCTCTTAGATTTTAACATCAGTTAGGAAACTCAAATCGAAGCATAGCTTTGGGATTCTTAACAACTTTTCAAACATTATCAAGACATCGGATACCGAGCAAAAACACAATTATTCAAGAAAAATGAATTTTTAAAGGCATATTTAATGATAACACGTGACTTTCGATCTAATTTGCATTAAAACAATTACAGGGCAAAAGACCATATAAAAGTTGGTTTTGAGACTAATACTCTGAAACAATCAAATTTGGCATACACCTCTCGACCAATCACACTTTATATAACATAGACCCTACATCATAGGCTTCACACACCAATGATCACACTTCACATTGATTTCATACAACATCATACAGACCTTAGATAACATAGGCCACACATCACATGAATCTCATATAGCGTTGATCGCATATCACATAGACCACACATCACATAGACCACACATCACATAGACCAGACTTCACGAAGACCATCCATCAATCATATCGACTACACATGACATCGACCATTGTACATAATAACTGACAAAAAAAAACTGAAATATGGTTACTGTTAGCTGCAAACATAAATGTTGTGTATGAGGACATTTTTGGACAGCAGCGGTATGTGTGGTTATATGACTTGGATAAATGGCATAATATGATTGGTCGCTTCCCAATTCAATAATTTTTCAATGTTCATTGGGTCTCAAACGTCGATAGATACGTCAGCTATTTGTAATCAAAACGCCAGTAAAGGTATGCACAAAAACACGTATTGACTTATTTCGAGTCAACATATGCCCAAGTCGTATCACAATATTTCATGTTTATTCGAAATAAGTCAACATCTGCTAATTGTGTAATAATAATAATAATAATAATAATAATAATAATAATAATAATAATAATGATAATAATAATAATAATAGTAATAATAACAACAATAATAATACTAGTACTAGAAAAAATAACTACTAGGAAATACATTTAAGAAATTCGGTTGATTAGATTCAGTAAAGGAAACGATGTCTATTTTGAGCCGCTTATAGCATTTTGAAATCTGCATCGCTTTAAGTTGATTTCATTAAATATCACTTCTTACCAATGTACCACTACAGTTTTCCAATAGTGTGATTTTTTGTTAGATTTTATTTTAGAAAACACATACTGATAAGGACAAGGATAAGATACGTGCGTACTGGAAGAGTGGGGGTGGGGATGGGGGGGGGGGGGGTCCGGGGCTCATGGTCAATGGATTTTACGTAAAGGGGAACACACGGATGTAAACATCTAAGTTATTATCTAACCTTATTGTGTAACTACTTTATCGATGGCCCCTTTTTATGCGGAAATGAAGGACGGAGACAGTGGCACCATCTGTATTCAGGTAACGCGCCCGAGGCCAGTGAAGGTCCAGCAAGTGTTTGATTGTGCATATGAAATTGGGGCTGTGTTATGCCATGTGGCCCTTTTATGTTGTGTTGATGACATTTCTAAGTCATCAGTGGCACTTCCTGTTAATGTCATAAGCAGATCTAGGACTTCCGTGACGTTTACGAAAAAATACTTACGTTGTTGTGGAGCCATTAGCGAGTTCTGTTGTGGCATGTACAGAGAGAAAATAAAATTCCATTTTGGTCTATTTTTAGCAATTGGGGGAACTGTGTCACACATGACAGCTTACGCAGGAAAGTTCACTTTTTAGCTTTTATCCTAAAATTAAATTCGGGTTGTTTTTGTTTTATTTAGAAAAAGCAGTGTTCTTGGTATTATAAATTACACTCGTATTTTTACCCTACATGTGGCGTGAGACAGGTCTGTTAGTGTACTGTTATTATTATACTTTTGGCGCAGCGGTGGCGGACCGTGGGGCTATACATTTTTACCGGAAGTGTGACGTAAGACAAGGCTATTGGTATACTATTCTTTGCATAGCGAAGACGCAGCGGTGACGAACTATGGGGCTGTGCATTACAAAATTATATTTCAGAAATCAAGCTGAACAGAGCACCTATCCCTTTTCATTTACACGATTCGTTCCCCACCCACCACCCCAGCCCCGCCCCCCCCCCAAAAAAAATAAATAAATAAATAAATAAAACTACAAAAAAGAAGAAAAGAAAACCGTGATGAGTACTGATATCCGTCACGCCAACAGAAGGCCACTCGCCCTCATATCGAATTCACCAGTTAACACGGAAGTTAATATTGTTTTAAATAGATTTTTGGACGTGTTTAAATCCTCAGCCCGTCTCCACCCCCCCCCCCCCCCCACCCCTTGCTCAGCCACATATATCCTACGCCACCTCAACAGTTTCCTGCATCCGCAAACCTCTGTCTTCTCGTATAAATTAGAGTTCATTTTCCGGGACATGTTAATACCGTATTATGCCATGCCCCAGTATTCACAAAAGTTAACTGTGCAGTTAACTGTACTCCCAGAAGCGAAAATCGGTTGATCTAGCGATATCAAAATTTTAGAGATTTGTCTTTTTAAACAGAGTAAATTTATTAATCTGACTTCGGATGTTCTGGTTGCCAACGGAGCACTTGGTAGAATCAGTTAACTGTACAGTTAACTTCTGTGAATACAACACGGTAAACTACTAGAAGAGAAATTCAAATGATTCAGCTTTATCAAGCAAACAAGTTTAGATGGAGTAATTTTTGACAAATATTTTAATTTACTTTCGGACATTCTGGTAACTAAGAGGAGTAGTAAACAAAATCAGTTAACTATACAATTAACTTTGTGAATGCGGCCCCTGGCTATTAAACCATACCCTTGTCTGTATAAAAGGCCTACTGAAAAGTCAACAAGCACTTGTGTGGTGGCCACTAACTACAATGATATCAATCTCATCTTATATCAAACGTTTTATGGCTTATAGTGACTTGATTATTTTACAAGTACAAATTGGAAGGTTAGAATCCAAATCATTCTTCAAGTTACTCATATGTGGAAATATCAAAATTTGTCCGTGTGTTTTTTAAAATAAATTTTTGTATCAATTTTGACTATTCCAAATAAACAAACAATTAAATTAAAGTAAATATGTGTGATACCACTTGTATAAACAATACTAAAGGTAATTAATGTTTTGTAACTAAAAGGACAGTTCACAAAGAACACATTTCGGAGGTTTTGAGCCCCCACCCCCTCCCCCCTGCCCCACCTGTCCTCTCTAACTTTATGAGGTCACCAATTGGCTACAGAAATTAGTGTGCGTGTATCCCCAAGTGCCTCCCCCCCTCCCCACTCTCCACGCCCCAGGTTGATGCTTACTTGCTTTATAAATAACTCCTAAAATAAATCCGACGAAGAGTGAGTCAAATCGTCTTCCTGCTGTTTTTTCTTTTCTTTTTTTCTTTTTTTTTTTTTTTTGGCCGCAAGGTCACGTCAGTAACATGCCTCCAACCCCCCCCCCCCCCCCCCCACCCGTCGCCCTCTCCCCTCCCTTATCAGTTCACATCCACTTGAGGACGCAGCTGACTTCAACCTCTTTGAAGCGTTGATAAAACGGTCCAAAAGCTCACGATGACGTCATTACAGCTGGTCGTGACAATGCACTGATTTCGAATCAATACCGTGTACCTCCCTTCAAACGACTATGTTTTTCATTGACGACAAACACGAATGACATTCTCGTCATGAATTTTTTTGTAGCTTATGGCCTCGAGCCGTGAAATTCAAGAAAACAGCATGCAGTCGGAACTCGAGAGTTAAAAGGCGAAACTCGATCAGAATGCACGAGTCGAAACTCAGGAGACAGCAGTCGAAACTAAACAAGGCACCATTCGAAACTCAAGAGTCATCAGGCAAAACTCGGAATGCACCAATCGAAACTCAGAGAGCACCAGTCTAAAAGATATGTTGGTGGTCTTGCCTCCAGGATCTACTGTACGTATGATTGCTATTTTTTTTATCATTTTACAGTGATATATTTTATCATTTGCCTGAGCAATGAAATATTCATGAAGCGAGCCGGGTACAGAACGAGATTTGAGGCACCAAAAAAAAAAAGAAGTTTTCTAAATTGAATTAAGAAATGTTGCTTAGCAACGGCATGTCAGAATCACTTAATATTCTATATTTTGGATAAACGAACTGAAACAATCGTATTGCCAGTGGATTTAAATTTGCTAGTTTTGGTGAGTTTAGAAACCCACTTCATGTGCAGTTTTACCTGGATACAAAAAAAAAATCTCGGTTTTCAATTCTATAACCTTTCAAAGTACATTCAGATCTCTATGGGTCATCATTAGTAGACTTCTAAAAATAGCAACTCTCACATGCGCGTATTTTCTGGCTTCAAAGAGGACGTGTGAGCCATATTTGAAGTAATCACTTGTGCAGTCGAAACGAAACGAAACGAAACGGAGACGCCGTGCTCCGGGGGTATTTATGGTATATACGTTTACATATATGGGATATTTTCTAAGATATTTAGTAGTGTTCCCTAGTTGAATGGATCAAGCTTGTTCTACCTTGAAGTTGAGTCTCGTATTATAGTGGCTCTATTTCGCTGTGATTGGATAAAAGGCATGCTATGGCCAAAGTGTCCAGATTTGTTTTCTGCCAGAGCTTCGGAAAAAAATGATCTCCCACCCAAAAACAATAAGCAACAAAATAAAGATAAACCACTAATGTTGACCTAACGTTGACCTAAACAACGTTAGAGGTTTTCGCACAATAACATCAGAAACTACACAAGATTACACACAACTGAAAACCATCTGCCGAATGGCTGTGAGAAGCCCCCCCCCCCCCCCATCCCTCCCATCCCTCTCCACGCGCTGATTCAAGCTACTGCGCCCCCTTCATCGCCCCCCCCCCCCCGCACGCCACCTGCCCCACGGACCTGACTGACAAAAAGGGGGAAAATGGCAATCAGCACGAATTTACCAAATCTTGGGGAAAAGTTTCAGCTGTCTTTTTTCCGTTGTGCCTAAGTTTTCCCAAAGTTGGAAATTGTAAAATTTATCTAGTTTTAAGTGAAAGTACATACAATACATAAACTGATTGGCTCTTTTTATACATGCATCTGATTGGCTCTATTATTATTGGCATGATGGATTTCCTTTTGCATGACTTGGAGTTTGTCTCCATTTAGGATGAACACTGACACTTGAGTACACTGGCCGTTCTAGTTTTTTTCGCCCTAAATCCTCGCGTCAGCGTGTGATGGACAATGTGCTGAACAGGCAACAGCACTTTAGTCAGTGTAAACACTCACTTTGTCAAATGCCAAGATTGACTCAAACACGAAAAAAAACCAGAATGTACTTAGCACTAGACAAGTCGAAGACTTGCAAAGAGTGTATTGAAGTTGTACGGTGTCAATGTTTCCGATCCTTTTGTTTTTTTTTTTCTTCACTAGCCCGCCATTTCGTCTTTGGACGCCTCTGATCATACTGGCACTTTGGACTACCAAATTTCGCACATGCGCAGCATTTGATCTGAAGTTGTGCACCCTTTATTTTGTTTCGCCTTTAATTGTTTTCATTTTCATGATAAAAAAAAACAAAAAAAACACAGAAATATGTTGTCACCAAAAGCAAGTCTAAGGGCTGCAGCAGCATTTGCACAAACCTCTCGTATGTGCCAGCAGCCACACTGGGCATTACATAAAATGATGTTTGTTTTGTTTGCATGTGCTAAATACGCTGAGCATCGTGACATACTTAATTGTGTTTTAAAAGAACGACGCGTGGATACAAAATCTGACCTGGTCATTTTAAATACACTGAATGTTCATATCAATTACCTAGCTTCAGTTAAGGGTGGGGGGAGGGGGGAGTGTGGGGAGGGATGCGTGAGGGAGTGTGGGGAGGGATGCCGTTTCATGGAGTAAGTAACATAGCTGTTTTTGTTTCTAAAACGGCTTCGAACTGACAAAAGTGTTTCTGAGAAAGAAAAAGTACATTGGCTTGTCTGCAAAGGAAAAGCAAACCAACAATCATGTCGAAAAGTTTTCATAACTTTCTATTCGAAGGGAGAAAGTGATTTTAAAGATATCGTTTTTTTTTGTTTGGAATTGTTGTGTTTATAGCATCTTGCTTTTTTCTTCTTGACACGTGTACAGGAGTCCATACCCCCCCCCCCTCCCCCCCGCCTTCAACCTTTTCAAAAAGGAGCTAAACCTTCTTTGATTGACAAAGTAGAAGAAAAAAGCGAAGAGCAAATAGGGGCTAAGAACGTTAGACTGCATTTATACGTCACAGTTTTCCGAATCAGTGCTGAGTTTTTGGCGTTCACGACAAACACGGGTCAAGGTCTCTGGCTCATGTGGCAACCCTGGACAACACATTCGTTTGTTTGTTTGGCTGTTTATTTTTTAACGAGGCTTTTTTTTTCTTTCTTACCGTTTTTCACGTTTCACGTTATTCCAGAAAACAAAAACTGAATGTCATGTGTTTGAACTAGTGAAGAATAGCAACTATATATGCTATGGAGAAGAAGAAGAAGAAGAAGAAGAAGAAAATAACGAAGAAAAAGAAGAAGAACATTGCGACGTAACATCATGGTCAGATAGAGGTCGCACCCGACATCGGACCAAAGTCGGATTTTGGTTATTTATGGAAATCGAAACAACGCCTACTTTGCGACGTTGGTTAGACGTCGATTAGCCGACGTCTAACTAACGTTGTGTAAAGGTTGCCAATAGATGTCGAAACAACTTCTGTCTCCCGAATTTGTATAGAGGCGACGTTATATAGTCCTCGGAAAATATTAATCTAGAATCACCGCCAAGACAGCCACAATTAGAGCCTGCCCTCCTCCCACACCCTCTCGGTCACAGCACCCCCCACCCTTGGGTTATCCGGCAGCGCGGGATACGTATGAAGTCGATTTCCATGAATAGCTAAGTAGGTGGGAAAAAACTTGCTCGCTCTTGAAATTCTCATATTTCAAGTACTCGTTTTTTTTTTTTTTTTTTTTTTTTTTTTTTTTTTTTTTTTTTTTTTTTGTTTATTTTCAAAGTTCGACGTCCTTTCAACGTTGCACCAAAGACGTTGATTTGATGTAGGTGAAAAATGCAGCGTGTAAACAAAGTTGTTACTCATGGTCCAGTCGACGTTGTATCAAAGATGTTTATAAGACCAATCACAACCAAACTATAACATGAATTAATATTGTGGTTTGGTCGGATGGACGTCGCAGCCTCAAACCGGTGTTTGATCGACCTTACAATTTGTGCTGGAACGAAGAAGAAGAAGAAGAAGAGGAGGAGGAAGAAGAAGAAGAGGAAGAAGAAGAATAAAGAGGAACAAAGAAAATAAAGAAAGAAAGAAAGAAAGACAGACAGACAGAAACATGGAATAAGAAGAAGAAGAAGAAGAAGAAGAAGAAGAAGAGGAAGAAGAAGAAGAAGAAGAAAAAGGAAAAGAACAAGAGGAAAAGAATAAGAAGAAGAAGAAGAAGAAGAAGAAGAAGAAAAAGAAGAAGAAGAAGAAGAAGAAGAAGAAGAAGAAGAAGGAATAGGAGGAGGTAGGCGAAGAGAAAGAGGTTGGGCGAAAACGGAATTAGAATAAGAATTAATTATAAATAGTGGATAAAGGAAAAGGCCCATGAAGACATTGAAGAGAATGAGCAGTGGTGAGTAGGATGAGCAGTAGGCAGGAGTATGATCAGCTGGAGAATGAGCATTAGGGAAGAAGAATGAGCAGTAGTGAGGGGAATGAGCAGTAGGGAGGAGTATGGTCAGTAAGGAGGGCAATGAGCAGTAAGGAAGGAGGAGTAGGGAAGGAGGATTAGCAGTAGTGACGAGAATGAGCAGTAGGGAGGAGTGTGATCAGTAGGGAGGGCAATGAGCAGTAGGGAAGGATGATGAGCAGTAGTGACAGGAATGAGCAGTAGGATGAAAAATGAGCATCAGGGACGAGGCGCATAATAACAAGATGATCATTTAGTTCTCAAAGCAAGGCCTTAAATAAGCGCTCTTTTACAGTTTATCGAAACATAAACAGCTTCCTATTTTTGTATTTTTTGTCCGAAATGATTCATTATTTATGAATTCTCATGAGAATTGAAAGCTATAGTCCGCTAAGTGAACTCTATCGAGTTTTAAAAGCTTCAACAGACGCATCTTGTAGATTACATGTAAATGGTCATTACTTTGCCTTTTATATTTTTTTCACATTAGTGAACTATTTGTGTAGTCTTTTACTCCTCACAAAGCAATTAAATATTTAAAGCACTGGGTTGGAGGGGATTGGGCGCGCCTGTGAGAGAGGCTAGGGATGGGGGTGGGGGTGGGGGTGGGAGTGGGGATGGGAGGGCATCTCATTCATTTTGGATACTCTCTGGGTCTGGCGTTTTACCCAGTGCTAATCTCGAGCTTTCGGAATAGAAACTCAAATAAACACTTTTCAAACAGTATATAACCAAAAAAAGCAAACAAGCAAAAAAAAACAACAACAACAAACAAACAAACAAATAAATAAAAATGGTTCTTGTCAATGATGCAGGAAGCGTATTTATCACCTCTATGGAAATACCTGCACTTGGTAATGTCACAATGCATTGGTATTTTAACATAAGATATTGAGAAGGATATCTATAATGTGTCAAGTATTTAATCATGATACAATCGAACTATTTTCAATATTTTCCTAGTCGTTATTCAACAACAGGAAGCCTTCATCTTATCATATTTTACGACACCAGAGTCGGGTACTGAGGACGACTCCTCACATAGCTCGGGTGCCGAGGACGACTCCTCACGCAGCTCGGGTGCCGAGAACGACTCCTCACGCAGCTCCGGTACCGAGGACGACTCCTCACATAGCTCGGGGACAGGGGACGTTTCCTTTTGTAGTTCAGGTACAGAGGACAATTCCTCCTGTATCTTATGGTGCTTCCCATGCGATACTGTTTCTCCTTTTCTGTCTTATAGGACTCCCAATTGCAGAAATCCTAAAGCAAGCAAATAGAAAAAAAGAGAAAACGCGTGAGTGGACAGCAAAAACTAATCGCACGCATTTAAATTTCATCACTCGTTTGGGATGTAAGAGGAGTAAGAGGCGTAAGGTTTCAGTTGAAATTAATTCAATTTAGTTAAGTTCATTAAGGGTCACTGAAATCGCAAAGGCAAGATTACGTCCACATGAGGTCAAATGACGTCCTCCTCGTCATCAAAACCACACGGCAGTCTGTCTTGTTATTTATTCATTCTTGTCTCCACTAGAGTTCATTTAGGATCGTCTCATACACGAGTTTTGACGTTTCACAGACGTTGGATAGGAGTCAAGACGTTGAAGAGACGTCATAGCAATATTTGAAATAAATTCGATCTTGTAACTGTTCTAGCACAGTTTTTAATTATCTTGGCTTCTACCTTTCACTTAAACTTGATATACACAGCTTTGTTATAAAGATTATTTTATAAAAACGAAATCAGAATCCAGAATATGAAGGTCTCTGCAATCCTTATTTGTGGTCAAGATCCTGAAGACACTGCAGTTTAGGTCGGGACCGAAAAAAGGACTTAAATAAATAAACTAGAACCTTATTTCGCTAGCGAAATGTTAAACACTTGACAAAAATTAAAACGCAAAAATACTTCCTTCAATGGGTTATTTCGTTAATAATATATTGCAAACAACACAGCTTGAATACGTCTTATAAGCCAATTAGTGTTTGGTTTTTATTTGCTTAAGGTTTTATTGACTGATCAGGCATACGCCGTGTTATCTATTTGCGCAGTGAGAGCTCGCACAAAGCTCAGCAACTGTATTCTGTGATGTACGTTAAATGCACCGCATTTACTTGCAAAAATACACTCTTTTCACTTGGCGTTTTAACAAAGAAAACGAAATCGAAGACGAAAATAAAATATGACATGCACACGTTCAGATCAAGCTCTTCATAAGTCCGAAGTTTCATGGTCCTAAGAAGAAAAAAGGGACGAACGGCTGCTCGTACAAATTCATATAACTCTTGCAAGCCAAGTCAAGTGTTAATAAATAACACGGCAACGTTTAGAAAGTCTGTTGAACATTGCTCTGGTCTATTCTCCACAGAGCATGACGTCACTTAAAGCTGTGTGCCCAAAGATACACTCCTTACACTGCTTGTGATCGCCCTGCAAATTGATAACCCTGTCCGTACATGGAATGAGGGAACTACACATCCCCCCTCCCCCTCCCTCCTTCCTTCCTCTTCCTTTTTTGACGGAATACTGGTAATAGCTATCATGAACTGCAGGCTTCCAGATAACTTCAAATGGGAGACAGGGAGAGAGAGACAGAAAAAACAATGGATAGAGACCTTTTAATGGAAATACGCGCTTTGAGACTTGAGTTTCTCACTTTGTCTGGGATTTTCCAGGGAGAGAGCCGGTCATTGTGAGATAAGCACTTAAGGATGCACGTCAGATAACTGGTGTTCTTATCAGTAGTTTTTGCAATGCTAAAGGAATATTGCGCAGTATATATCTACAGAAAAGTTTTTAGCCGTGCACACTAATTTAATGAAATATGGATAAAATAGGCCACGGGGGGGGGGGGGGCAGGAAGGGGCAGGGGGCGACTCACGTACCAATTGGTTACCGTGCGTCTCCATAACCCTTTTATAACAACCCTTAAACGCGAGGTGCTATTTGGAAAAAATACTCCCTTTTTAATCAAACACAGAGTGAAATTACGAACCCCCCCCCCCCCTTTCAGAAAGAAACGCCGAGTAGTGAATGAAAAATATCCGCCCTCCCCCTTATTTACCGAAATTGACACTCCGCACGGACCGCGTCTGGCTTCAAAAATTAGCTCCTTTCCCTGCGTTTTTTTTAATTTTTATTTTATATATATTTTTTTTTGTTTTTGTTTTGTTTTTGGAAAATATGTTGTTTGGCAGCTAGTCCTTATGTGAAGGGTAAAAGATGCGCTAGCCGGATTCTACTGCACAGAATCGACGAATATCCGTGGCTTCGCAGCACCGAATGTCTTCTGTGAATATTTTGTGTTGCTACATACGAGGTTGTGCTTAAATTGTGCTTAAATTCAGCGTGCATTCGGGCTCATTAATGTTCACTACGTAGGGAGTATAAGAAAAGAGTGCAAAGAAAAATGTAAATATTGTAAAAATGCGTGTTTTCAGGTGATGCAGTGAAAACGAAACCGAAACCAAAATGAAGGAGGTACTTCTAAGCTTGATCAACTCCGTAAAGGGAGGCGATTTGAAATCGATAAGGACTATATTGTCTCGTATGGATGAGAAAGAACGAGAGGATATTTTTTCAACGCATGCGCCAGGTGGCGTTGTTGTGAAACGGCCAGCGGGGGAAACCGATGTTTATATCAAGGATCCAACGCTGATTATGTTAGCAGTCACAGAATGGTATCCGTCTATTTTGGAGTTCCTTACAAGCTTCAAGGTGAATACTTCATAATTTTTATACTGGGGTTGAATGGGAATGCGGGACTATTTTATTCCCCACTGCGCAATGCCCAGCAATTCTTATAAAATGATGATGATGATGATGATGAAGATGATGATGATGATTATTATTATTATGATGATGATGATGATTATGATTGTGATGATGATGGTGACGAAATGAGGACGACGACGATGATGATGATGATGACGATGATGATTGCGTTGATGATGATGATGATGATGATGATGATGATGATGATGATGATGATGATGATGATGATTATGATTATGATGATGATGATGATGATGGTTATGATTATGATGATGATGATGATGATGATGATGATGATGATGATGATGATGATGATGATGATGATGATGATGATGATGATGATGATGATGATGATGATGATGATGATGATGATGATGATGATGGCCGAATCAGGTTCTGTACTTATCAGTTTCAATAAGTAATCGTCCCCTTCTACTCCCACCACACAATTTCCAAAATTACATCCATTTCGTAGCAATAAAGGGCATTCTCTGCAACCTTTCACTTACGGGAAAAAAACACAAAGTGTGTCTGCAAATAAACGCTTACAATTAATACAACATAATGGGTTTCTCCTTTTTTATTCAATCTTATTCCGAGATAATGGATCAAATGTCAATCAAATCTACCAATGCTTTTGTTTGCTCAGTGTAAACACTGGGCATTAATAATGCATGGGTAGTTCAGCGGTTAACAATGCAGCTTTTTTTTTTAGGCATCACTTCCATTTTTTTTCGTCACGTGTCGTTCCCGGGACGTTCCTAGAACTTTCCTAGGGCCGCTGTCCTCAAGATCACGGCAAAAGTCTTTTTCGATGCATATAACATTGAATTTACTCCAACAACTAAAGGGACTAGATTCAGACGTTTTACAGGTCCTTGACCTTTATTCAAGGTCAAATCCAGTGACCGGCACCGAAAAGTTGAAGACAACATGTTAAAAATGAAAACCGGCGCAGCCTGTTTCTCAGCATTTCCCAAGAGAACGCCATGGTATTTAGCCAAAATAAGCTTTTGACAAGCAGACTTTGGAAAGTTGCCTTTATTTGGAAAGTCGTAATTATTTAGGAGGTAGACATCATTTCAGAAAGAAGTTTTTATCTTTAGCTTTATTTTTTTATTGTTATTCATTGATTTATTTTATTATATTTTTATTTATTAATTTATTGGTATTGGATGTATTAAGACTTTATTTAATGTATTTTTATTTATTTATTTATTTATTTATTTTAATCTTTATCTTTAAGTATTTATTTTTTACTCATTTTTTTTGTTTTGAAAATAGACTTTATTTGGGGCAATATTTTAGACATGGCTTTTTTTTTAAAGGAAATGAACTTTCTTAGGATTCTGTTTCTCCTATCAGGTTAGTTTACAAGAAGAACACGTGATCGATGACGTCATCAGCTGCCCGCGTGTGTACGGCGGCGTGACAGCGCTGTTTGTGGCAGCAATGCTCGGCAAGCCCGCCATGGTGGAGATACTGTTGACGCATGGCGCGGATGTCAACAAGCAGACTTCAGCAGGCGATACAGCGCTCTATGAGGCCTGCTTCGAAGGTACGGCTAGCTATCGTTCAATTTTTGCTTTTTTATCTTTTCATTTATGTCTGTATATTTTGTGTCATTAGTCTTATTTTTGTTGAATTTAATACTGATAATGTGTCAATGCCGGAACAGGCATTGAACTAGACTATTAACTAATGGAACTTCAACCCTTGTCTTTTGCCCGGGGTTAATGTCTCTCGTGACGTCAGAGGCTCAGCGTTATCAAGCCAGCCTCTATCCGCTCAGCCCGGATATATGGAAGACACAGGGTCTTTCCCTCAGCATTACTTTTTTTAATTTTTTTTCCTTACCCCATTAATAAATAATAATAATAAAAAGAAAACATCAATGCATTTCCTATCACATATAAAACAAAAGCCCCAAACCACCGCTGTACTAAACGAACCGAAATGTTTAAGCAAAGGATGTTTTTCCTTTGTTGGTATTTATGTCAGGGGGGGAAATATTAAGTATCCGCTAATTCCTTGGGCGTCATGTATTCTTCGGATATCATTCCTGTTTCTCACTACTTCTACTACTACTACTACAACCACCAACACCACCATCACCACCACCACCACCACACCATCACAACCATTATAATCACCAACCCCGCCACTACCCCTACTACCACCACAACCACCACCACCGTCAATATTACCACCATTATCACTACCACCACCAACCACGCCACTACAACCAACACAGCCACCACTGTCACTGCCACTACTACAACCATCCACACAACCATCATCACCACCAGCAACACCATCAACTCCACCGACGCAACAACTACCATCATTACCACCACCACTACCACTACAACTGCTACTTCTACTACTGCTACTACTACTACTACTACCACCACCACCACCACCACCGCCACTATCACAACCAGTGCCATCACCAACCCCGCCACCACCCCTACTACCACCACTACCGCCACCACCACCACCACAACCATCCCCACCACCACCACCGTGACCACCACCGCCAATATCACAACCATTACCATCACCAACCCCGCCACTACCACCACCACCATCCCCCCCCCCACTACCACCACCACTACCACCAACACAGCCACCACTGTCACTGCCACTACTACAACCATCCACACAACCATCATCACCACCAGCAACACCATCAACTCCACCGACGCAACAACTACCATCATCACCACCACCACTACCACTACAACTGCTACTACTACTACTACTACTACTACTACTACTGGTATATACTAGTAGATACTATCTTTGCCGCTAAGGGTCGTGCTGTTCAGTTTTACCTAATGGATCACCTCGATCTCCAAATTCTTAAAATCAAAAAATCTTAAAAGCTTGGATCGGTGATGTATATGTATTCTGTCTTATATAGATGAAGGTCTTGGCTTGGAGGTATAATAATTAAGCTTTTGAAGCGTCCTTCTTTACGATTTGGCACACAGGTCACCAGTCCATTGTGAGGCAATTAACTGAGAGGGGAGCTGACGTCACAATAGCCAATAGGAAACAGATCAATTGCCTGATGATTGCCGCTTACGCCGATAAACCGGAAGTCATCAAATACCTCACGGAAACTGGCTGTGATTTGAATAGAGTGGATCAGGAGGGACGGAATGTTTTGTTCTACAGTGTTGCTGCTGGCAAAATTGACACAGTTGCCTATCTGCTTGATCATGGAGCTGAGATTGTTACCGACTGCCATGGGTGTGGTTTTAAGATATATGTGTTAACGAAATGCACTCTTAGCTACCCATTAAACGTTGTGGGCGATGTAAACTAGACATCGTTATGTGCTGAGATTTGTAACTGAAGTCAATGCCAGATCTGTTATATGTATGGTTCCATAGCATTTCCTCAACCACGGGCCGCTCTGCAGCTTGCCTTTACGTATGGACTGCTCTGTAGCTTGCCTTTACGTACGGACTGCTCTGTAGCTTGCCTTTACGTGCGGACTGCTCTGTTTTGCCTTCGAGCTAGTATAGGCTTTAGCTTGTATTTACGTACGGACCATACTTGTCTTTACGTACTGTGGCTTTGCGTACGAATTGCTCGTTTTTCAGTGTATTCTATTCTTTATCGTAAATTTGAAGCTGTATGGGCGTTGTTCATATTGCTTCTTAGAAACGTTTTGGGGACAATACTACCTGACTTAACGTCAGTGTTAAGCGTATGACGTCAGTGGGATTACCATTCTAATTGTCTGTTAATTAACACAAACATTTAAGTAATGTCATAAACGTATCTGTGTGTTATTCCGAACTACAGCTTTGTGCTTGCTATTTATTTAACGTGTTGGTATAGTTACCATTCCTACTACAACATTAATTCAATGCCGGTGTCAGTACAAGACCAATATATATATATATATATATATATATATATATATATATATATATATATATATATATATATATATATATATATATATATTCTTATTGAAGGGTGAATTTACTAATGGAGGCGGCACATCACAACAACGCCGAGATGCTGAGCTATTTGATTGGCTACCACACCCTGCTCGACCTTGACCTCGACGCCGTTGATGACGTAGGCAGAAATGTGCTCTTCTATTTACTGGATCAAGAAGGCACCGAAGGACTGCAGGATTTGTTGGAAGCCGGTGTGCGCGTACGGATTCTGTGCATTTAAAAAAAACTCTTTTACAGCAATTCAACTGTGTATATGGACGGCACGGAATGTTTATTTGAGTGGCACATTATATTGTGAAGTTTCGTTTTCTAAGTTTTAATATTTGTATTTGTCTATTTGCCTATTCATCTATTTACTGGCAGCGAAATTAGACAACTTTTCGATTTTGACGTTCTGAATAAAATTAGATAATCACACAATCATCGCCACGATATCGCTTAACTAATCGTTGGTGTTGTCATGGCGATCACCGTCTTCTCGCAGTATCATTTCAGCCATGAGTGGAAAAATTATTATTATTATTATTATTATTATTATTATTATTATTATTATTATTATTATTGATCAGCCTTGAAATCAGACCGCCTTCTTGCAGTCTCAACTGCGGTTACACAATATTTGGTTGTTCTCTACGGATATGATTCTATGATTCCTAGAATTCATGCTTCTTAAATTTCATTGGTTTTAGATTCAGCCAATGAAGGATGGCAGGACTTTGCTCATGGCAGCAGCGCTGAGCGATAATACAGGAATCGTCAAATATCTGGTGGAATATGCCGAGGAAACAGGACTGGACCTCAGCGAGAAGGACGATAAAGGTGACCGTAAAACTCCTGCCCCATTCGTCATGTGACGTCAATCAAGTCAGTCGCTTTGTATCTGACAATGTGATGATATAGGACCTCCATGTGTGTGATATCAACGTGGGCACCATTTAGATGCCTGAAGGTCAATGTTAGTATCGATCCCTTCAAGTCTATTATGTTTACGACATCCCTATGACGTCATTTGTTTGACCTGGCTTGACTTTCTGGATCACATTTTGCTTCCAGGTCGTAACTGCCTCTTCTATTGCATCACGGGAGGTGACCTTGAACTTTTTGAATACCTGGCATCAAAGGGCGTAAAAATTGAACCCAGCAGCGACGGTGTGACGTTACTGATGCAGGCGGTGGCGAAAAACCGTACCGACTTCGCCTGCTACCTGCTGGAGACGGCAAACAAGTGTGACCTTGACATTAACGCGGAAGACACGGACGGATGGAATGCAGTGTTCTACGCCGTTGCCAGCGGATTTCTCGACCTTTTCAAGTACGAGATAAAAATAGCTGGTTGCTGCCGTCAATAAATAGCTGCTCCCTCCGTTAAATAGCTGCTCCCTCCGTTAAATAGCCACCCCTCCTTAAATAGCTACTCCCTCCGTTACAAGTGTAAATTTCCTCAAACGTATTTATATTCTGCAGAAGCCCCCCCACCCTCCTCTTCTCCCTCCCCCACTCCCACCTACCACATACCTCCACCTCACCCAGCCTCTCCCCCCCCCCCCCACCTCTGTAAAACGTTTTTGCGACATAATGTCTAGTTGTGACCTGTGACCAGTGACATTTCGTGACCACAAAACATAGTAAAAACTTGTGACTTCGGGTTAACGGAACCTTTCTGCTAAAATTTCAATTAGAATAAAGATGCATTTAGTCTTGAGTATTTAACCTGCAAAATGAACTTTTTACTGTCATGGGAAATCGGAACGCTGTAGATTTGTTCGGAAGAAAATTACTGACATAAGAAAACCTCTGAGTTTTGAATGGAATCAAGCTGTTTGCTTTTAAGCGTTCGCCACTGCCGCAGACTGTGACTTGCGGAGTACTGTAATCGCGTCAACCCCTCCGTCTCCCCCTCCCTCCTCCATCCAACCCCCCCCCTCCCCACCGCCGCCTGAATACGCTTGAGTAAGATAAATGAGAAAGAATGCTTGTAAATTATTGAAAAGCCTGATTCAATTACTCGCAGCTCAGGTGTCCAGACGGCTGTTGCTATTATCGCTCCTTCGATTTATACACCTTAGTTGTGAGATGAAACCGGGAAATATTATGGTATACATTGGTGACATCCCATCGTAGACACCTAATCAAAGACACCCCATCGTAGACAAAGACACCCTATCGTAGACACCCTGTCGTAAACACCCCATCAAAGACACCCCATCGTAGACACCCTATCGTAGACACCTAATCAAAGACACCCCATCATAGACAAAGACACCCCATCGTAGACACCCAATCGGTGGCATCACATTGTAGACAAAAAACACCCTGTCGTAGACATCCCATGAGCGATACTCCATCAGAGAAATCACATCGGAGACACCCCATTGGAGACACCCTATCGTAGACATCCAATCAAAGACACCCAATCAAAGACACTCTATCGGAGACACATCATCGACGACATCCATTTGGAGACTGGTCCCAATTTAGCCTTTCCCGATTAACGTTTCACGGCAATACGTTTATGTTTTCTTGCAGACTATGTTTTTAAAAGCAAAAAGTAAATAAATAGAACTTGTCTTTGAGAAAACTGACAAGGCTTTCTATAATTAACGTTCAATTTCGTGACTTTCATATGTAGTTATTGTTGAATTTTAACTAAAATTAGTGTGGCTGCACTTCTCAATAAACAAATAAATAACTACACCCCTTTTTATTCCTGTCGCTCAATTTAGAAGTGACCTGTATTTGAGCGATTACAAGGAAAACAAATGTTTTTTTTTAAGAAATAAATGATGGTGTAATAGGGTAGCAATTGTCGCCATGGTTTTTTTTTCAGCTCACTTATTTTTTGTGGGGTAATTTGCTCCTCCGGTAAAATGCAACCCAAAGTAAATGCAATTTAAAGAGTGGGAGAGAATGCCTCTAAGATTTGTCCAGAAAGGAAATTGGCACTTTGCAAAGCAGACGGTGAAATCAAATTATTTGGTGTCAAGCCAATCCCCTACTTAACAGACAATTTTGCAGTTGTTTTCTTTATTTCACTCATTCCTTTTTTTTATCGCCTGACTGGTAACGGGGATTCTATTTTTAATAAGCAAAGGGTGGCATTTTCGGGGGTGGTGGGGAGGGGGGTTGGCGGGTGGGGCTTGGGGGGGGGGGGTTGGAGAATGAGTGAGATGAAGGAGTGGATGTGTTTTTTTTTCATCTTGAGTGAAGTTCTTTTGGGAGAAATTTCTTACCGGCATACCTGCTGATATTTTAGACTACGATCTGTGTTTTAATTAATTTTCCTGCCATGTCAAGTCACGCAGCAATTAACTGAAGTGGCAGCTGTCACGAACAATAACTGAAAACGCTCACATCGCCGATTTTATTTATTTATTTATTCATTTATTTATTTATTCTTATCTGTAGCTTCCTTACTTTATCTTGCTTATAAATATAAACTTATAAACGTATAAATCTTTTGAAAAACTACAGTAAAACCTGCCTCGAGATACCCCTGTATAAATGTGGAAAATTCGGCACACCGGACAAGATATTTCAGTCTTTTTTAATGTCCTATTGGCTTCTATATAGCAAGAACCTGGATTATTCGGGCACCTCCCTATTGCGGACATCGACAACTCTTTGTCAAACCGAAATGTATGTTTTATCTAAATCAAATATGACGACGTCTGCGAACTGTTTAATTCCTTAGCGCTTATCAAGTCTCGCGGGTTCCAGTGATTCAATTAATAAACAAATCAAGCTGTTATTTCACAATCTGAGCAATACTGACACCTGACTAATCCGGACAAATTCATTCCCGACGCTGCCCGGATTAGCAAGGTTTTACTGTAGAACAGATTGTTTTTGTCTTTTTGGTCTGTAAATACAATAAATGCTCACCAAATAAATGTTGTAATTATAATGATTAAAAGAACATAGCCGGGCAACTGCTTGGCACATAGCCCTGCCATTGTCTGGTCTCTATAAGGGTCTCTGTCTTCGCTTGCGACAGGGCCATAAGTTTTCCTTTTCCTGTTTAGTTGTATATGAGACAAAAGGAGTGTCTCAGCATTTTTTCTAACTTATCAGATTACTGTTGTCTCCAAGGTTACGAAAGACGGCCTAACGACGGCATAACGACCCACGGCACCCAATAAACGTTTAGTTTCACAATCCAGCTAAAATATGGATCCTTTTGTGACAAGCAGATCGCCCCCTTTTTAGTTGTGATTTGGTTATCAGCGTCTGAAAAAATATTTGTTGGATGTTGCAATGCCGGGACAAAATTTTTAACGGATATTGGACGGATGTTGTCATGGCTGGGACAAAATAACTGACGGATATTTGACAAATGTTGTCGACTACCCGCGGGCAAAAAAATTAACAGGTTGAAGGCTGTTCGAATGGTATTTCGAACTCGTGCCGGTAGTGAATCTGAGCTTGTATTTATTTTAATGAGAAGCAACCATGCCATGCAGTGACATGCAGCAAATAGATAAATGATCCAAAACACATATTTTCAAATTCGCGGGAAATCACTGGGGGCGGGGTGGGGTGGGGGGTGGGGGGGGGGGGGTAGGGATTGGCTTGGTACCATGTGTCTTACCATGTGTGTCCAAAGTGACCATGTGTGTCCAAAAAAGGGGGTGAATTTGAGGCCAGTCAATCATTAAAAAAGGAGAAGAAGTAATTTTCCTTCAGTGCTCCACGTTTCCTACAAAAAGGTTTTTATCGAAATGTACTCCGCGTTTGGCTATAAAAGGGGTATTATCTGAAACTTAACACTCTGCGTTTAGGGTTCATTTAAAATCACTCATTGGGACACATGGTAACCAAATATTACGTAAGAACCCCCTCCCCCTCCTCCTCCCCCTTCCCCTCTACCCTCCCCCTCTCCCTTCCCTCTCTCCCCTCCC
Source organism: Protula sp. h YS-2021 (assembly GCA_949752745.1). Taxonomy (NCBI): domain Eukaryota; kingdom Metazoa; phylum Annelida; class Polychaeta; order Sabellida; family Serpulidae; genus Protula; species Protula sp. h YS-2021. The sequence continues at coordinate 68,199,715 of OX457030.1, forward strand.
CCTCCCCTCCCACCTCTGCTTCGCTCCCAGATAATAATTTAAATGAATGATTATCGACAAAAGTGTTTCTCTATATACAGATAAAATCTTTGGTTTTGTGTTCACATCGATATAGTACTGTGACGTCATTACTTGCTTCAGGCTTTTGACTCAGTTTGGAGTGGAGTGTAAAAGCTCAAACGACAACAGGACAGTCCTCATGCAAGCCGCCGCCAAAGGTACGTCATGTCCCCGGCTCGAAGGTCGTCATAGCCCCGGCGCGACGGTCGTCATGGCCCCGGCGCGACGGTCGTCATATCCCCGGCGCGACGGTCGTCATGTCCCCGGCGCGACGGTCGTCATGTCCCCGGCGCGACGGTCGTCATGTCCCCGGTGCGACGGTCGTCATGTCCCCGGCGTGACGGTCGTCATGTCCCCGGCGCGACGGTCGCCATGGCCCCGGCGCGACGGTCGCCATGGCCCCGGACGACGCTGTTCCTCCTTCTAATTGATATTTTTTAAATTAAGTAAAAGTTCAGTAATGCTAAATAAGGTTTTATTACTTTGTTTCTATGGTGAAATATTGCCCATCCAAAATAAGCTTTCCAGGAATTAAATATATATATATATATATATATATATATATATATATATATATATATATATATATATATATATATATATATATATATATATATATATATATTATATATTTATGTAATATATGTATGTGTATGGATGTGCGTATGTGTTATAGGAAATATGGATTTGGTGCGATACATAATGGACAATGCCAAAGAATTTATGATCTATGTCAATCAAAGAGACAACGACGGTTGGAACGCGCTGTTCTACACTATACAAGGTAAGTGCAGTTCTTCACTGCGTAAGATAAGTGCAGTTCTACATTGTGTCAGGTAAGTGTAGTTTTACAATGTATAATGTAAGTAGCACATGATGCAAAATTCTAGAAACAGGCCCATGATTGATTGGTGTTTTGTGTAGTATATTGGCATGGGTACGAGGCATTGGTTTGGGTACCAGGCATTGGTTTGGGTACCAGATATTGGTTTGTGTACCAGACATTGGTTTGGGTAGCAGGCATTGGTTTGGGTACCAGACATTGGTACGTGTACCAGACATTTGTTTCGGTACTTGGCATTGGTTTGGGTACTAGGCATTGGTTTGGGTACCAGGCATTGGTTAGGGTATCAGGCATTTGTATGGATATCAGGCTTTTGTATGGGTATCAGGCATTTGTATGGATATCAGGCTTTTGTATGGGTATCAGGCATTTGTATGGATATCAGGCTTTTGTATGGGTATCAGGCATTTGTATGGATATCAGGCTTTTGTATGGGTATCAGGCATTTGTATGGATATCAGGCATTAGTATGGATATCAGGCTTTTGTATGGGTATCAGGCATTTGTATGGGTATCAGGCTTTTGTATGGGTATCAGGCATTTGTATGGATATCAGGCATTAGTATGGATATCAGGCTTTTGTATGGGTATCAGGCATTTGTATGGATATCAGGCTTTTGTATGGGTGTGAGGCATTTGTATGGGTGTGAGGCTTTGGGGTAATTCTTTAGTCAAGTTCTACTACTAAGCCACGACAATACTTTCATCAAAGTTTTCACCAAATATTTCAATTAAGATCAAAACAGTGATCTATCAGTATTATAACAAGTGCAACAAACGACAAAACAGAGTATAACAAGAATGCCACTGCCAAGTAAACATTGCGACATGCATCAGCGTTGGATAGACACCCGAAGTCGGATCAACATCGGGGTTTGATTATTTATCGAAGTTGAAACAACGTCTACTTCCCGACGTTGGATAGACACCGATAACCCGACATGGAATCAACGTTGCAAAGTTGTAAAGACTTTCGGGAAAGCGACGTTGTATGGACCTCGGGACAGTAACAATCCAACATCGCCATCATGAGGGCGGCTACCATAGTGTGGTCACCATCAAGGTACCCCACCCTTGGGTCATCCCGCTATAGCGCATAATATAAATGAAGTCGATTTCTATGAATACTTTTCAGCAATAAGCGCTCCTGACATTCTCACATTTTACGTTCTTACCTCAGTCAGTTTACGAAGTGACCTGTCATATGGCTACCATTTCCGGTCAGTGGTAACAGGAGGAAATTGTTTGTTTGTTTTGTTTGTTTTTGTTTTTTGTGCATGCGACGTCAATGCGATGTTCATTTTTTTTTTTTTTTTTTTTTTTGGGGGGGGGGGGGATGTCGATTTGTGATCGCGACCAATCGCAACCACAGTGCATACTACTAACCAATGTTTATTCGAATCGAGGTCGCAACGTCAAATCGATTTTGGATCGACCTTAGAATGTTTACTGGGGGGGGGGGTGACAAAACTGTCTTCATAACCGCTGTAATATCCACGAGGACTAGCGAAAACATAAGTACATTCAATATCACCCAGCTTTTTTATCTGGGTGTCCAAAAAAAGTACGAATTGAATGTTTTTGTGGCTAAAACAGCCATGAATAATAGATTTTGACCAAAAAGGATGGTACTTTAGCCCCCATTGCTTTCACCCAGAGGTGTGAGCTTCCTTTTGGCACTCTTGTTAGTAGTCGATTTGTTTATATTTTGTTCTCGTAAAAATAACAATACGCAAAGGTCACAGGTCACAAGAAAATCAATGAACATGAGCTGTAGGCAACAGCCGTGATGGTGAAATGTCATTTACTACATAAATCAAGCAATTTGACGCAATGCACTTTTGGATAAGTGTGGGGATTTGCGCATCACGTTTTTTTTTTTTTTTTTTTTTTTTTTTTTTTTTGTAATTTGATTAAAATGAATAGGAAATAATTTAGAGTCTGGCCAGATGTGTTTGACAAATTAGCGTCGTTTTTAGACTTAATGGATAAAGCCGATCATGTACAAGGGCTTGTCATCATTCATTTATAAATGGTTGTCATGTGAACGTGAATCTCTTCCGCTGCGTCGGCTGGTGGTTACCATAGCAACATACAGTGGTAGTGTGCTCAGCCCCGCTTTTCACTACGTCATCGCTTCTTGCGTACGTATGTGATTGCGTGACACAGATTTGTGATTAATGATCCATTTCGATTTTAGAATGGATTCAAATGTTAAAATAAAAACAACAACAAAATAAAAACAACAACAAAATAAAAAAACAACAGCCAAAAAAAAAAAAAACAGCAACAAAATAAAAAAACAACAAAATAAAAACAACAGCAAAATAAAACCAGCAACAAAATAAAACCAGCAACAAAATAAAAACAACAACAAAATAAAAAAACAACAACAAAATAAAAACAACAACACTACAAGACCAGCAGGTTAACGAATAAGAATGTATTAATTATCTGCCCCGGTGTTCGCAAAAGTTAACTGTGCAGCTAACTGTGCAGTTAACCGTAAATACGCCGCATAAGGATCATCAGCTGATTTAGCTAAATCACGCAAACAATTTTTAACAAAAATGTGTTTTAATATAACAAATAAAATTTGTAAATTAACTTTTAAAATTTCTGCTTGCTACATGAGCAGTTAACGGAATCGGTGAACTTCACAGTTGACCTTTCTGATGATCGTGTCGCAAAGCTTGAGGTATGTGTAGGCATTTGCCGTGGGTAATAGTTTTGCACTGATCCACATCACGGAGCCATAAGAACAAGACATATTGTACGGGCCGCGATAACAATGCATGAGTGCACTGTAAGTCCAGCTCCGACGCTAAAGTCGGGTTTTTCTTTGCTGTTAATTTGGAGAAAGAAATTGTTACTCTACTTTTCGTGTCACTATATTTTTGTCATTCCTACGAAAACAAGTAAAAATGCACCTTTGAAGCAAATTTGTCCTCAATGCAAAATATCACACAAATGCATGCAACTGTATTTTTAGTAAAAATTTATGTAACTCTGAGCAAACTTTTTTTATTTTTTTTTACAGCAAGAAAGGTCTGGCACTTTTGCCACTTATTACCTATGTATAATTGCCCATGTCGAACTTTTTTTTGTCCTTTGTTTTACATCAGTGCATTTTATGGCGTTATACTCGTAATCTGTTGGGTTAAATTCTGCTATTTCGATAATTTTGATGCACGTATATAGACAAAATATAGAGTGATAAATTTCATCAAACTTGCCATCATACTTGTCACACACATTATCATATTCTTTTCACACTTGTCGTACTCATTACCATACTCTTTATCATATTCATCATCATACTCATCATCATCATATTCCTCATCATACTCATCATCATCATCATACTCATCATCATACTTATCATAATGCTTATCATTACTCGTATTTACAAGCAATCACAAGTGCCGTAACGTCACTTTTTTGTGGTGACTGTCGGCTCTATAATACATACCGTAAAACCTCCATATAAGGAACACCTTCGGGATCGCGAAGAGTGTTCCTTCTATCGAGGTTGTTCCCTATTTAGAGGTTTTAATTTGTATAAATAATACCAACTGGGGCCAAAATTTCTGTTCCTTAAACGGAGGATGTTCCTTAATGAGAGATGTTCCCTAACGGAGGTTTTACTGTTTATTGCGCAACATTAAGCTGAACAGGTTAGACATTCTTTTGAAAAAAAACAGACCATTTATACATGCAGTGGTTAGATTGGTATTTGGCGACGTGTACAGATTTCGAGTATGGTTCTGAGCCAGATGACGTCATAGCGCGACGACTGAGCAGACGTTGTTCTCTAACAACCAACCTCTACGGCGGTTCGGTCTGTTGTGTATAACACCTTTTGACTCCGTAGAGACACTGGAGATGCCGCGAAAATAGTACTCATGAAAGAGAAGAACTACTTTGTGAGATATCCATCCTCTTTGTGTTTATACACACCTGATAAATCTCCTCAGAGGTCAGCTGCTCTATAACAACACTCATCAGACAATGACCACAGCAAGCATTTCAAGGTCGGTCTAACCTCGATTCGAGGTTGCGACACCGACTCGACCAAACCACAACATTAGAGGCGCTTTGCAAGAGGTTCACTTTTCAAATTGCATGTCTGGGAAGACTTCAGAAATAAGAAGTAAAATCTTTTGGGAAGCAGCATTTTGCAAGAAGTCAAATTTACTTTCAAAAATAAATAAATGTTTCCCATCTTTTAAAAAAGAAATGTGAATAAGATTATATGATGTTCGCATTTCAAATATGAGATAATTTGAATTAGTTACCACACACTAAATATGAATCGAAGCTGTGTTTTGTTCAGTCAAAACGAAGTAGAATCTATAGGCTTCTATGTATATAATTCGTGAGAGATTTCATATCGTACTTTCAAGCTAAACGTGAATAAATCATTTAACATGTATGCCAGGTATTTCGGAACATGATTAATAACCCAATGTGCTAAACAATCAATTATAAAAGCATTTAATTTGAAAGCAATGTTTACTTCAGAATCATGTTTGCCAAGGCTAGAACTTTTCAAGAAACGTTTTATTTTGCACACGGCAAAAAATGAGAAGTTGTTGCTTCTTGCAAAATGTCTCTATTACCTCTGGTGGTGCTTTGGTAGTAACTGGTCTTAACGATAGACCGTCGATCTTACACAACACAACATTAAATAGACTTTAGGTAAGAGACGTTGTTTAGACGTTGCGTTTGGTCGAAACCAAAACGCGACTTTCTCAAACGTTTAATCAACGTTTTTAGTGTAAAGTTGAATAGATGTCGGAAACTGGACGTTGGATAGGTGTCGAAAAACCAACGTTGCATAGATGTCAACCTCACAACCCAAAAAAAAAAAACAACAAACACCGGAAGTGGTAGCCATGACAGGTCACTTTAAAAATAGATTAAAAATGGACATAAAATATGAGAATGTCAATAACGTGTAAGTTTTTCTCACCCACTTTTGAAAGATATTTATGGAATTCGACCTAATCCCTATCCTATGTGACCGGATGACGCCAGGGTGGAGGGGGGGGGGGGGGCTACTGTGACGGAGGAGTGAGCACACTATGAGTGTGGTCATCCATCGTGACGCCCAACCAACGTTGTTTCAACTTCCAATTCCAACCCTTTAGCAACGTTGGTTAGACACTGGGTAAAAATAGGGCAAAATCGGACATCCGGTAAAAATCTTTTTACTTTAAAATGCTACAACCCTGGCGGGTCTTTTTTTTTTTTTTTTTTTTTTTTTTTTTTTTTTTTTTGGCCCTAAAGTATTTAAATCCAGGCCGGATCATGTGATTTTCTTTATTTGCGATTTTATTGGCTCTGTATTTGTATGAAAAAAGAAGGTTATTTCTTTTCTGACAATGGCAGTCATCGCGAAGTAATCCACAGTGTTTTAAGGGATAGGTGCCCTTTGAGTTTAAACAACAATAATGGACAGCGGCCTCGTGACATGTCATGTTTTGGCGGTGTGACGTCATAATGCACAATAGCAACGGTTGTCATGACTATGACAACTAAGCATTCAGTGTATCATTCTTAGTCTTGAATATTCTGCTTTTAAGACAGATCACAAGACATAGTCTTTATTATCACGTGACATAGAGGTTCTAGATCAAATTTTATTTCATATCTAAAATTATCTTCTTCGTTTTTCAATTACAGTTTATAATATTAAGCTCACCCAGTGACAGCAATGTAATTTTACTATGACCTTTCACGTGGAGTAATTACACACGGGCACCAGAACTCTCCTCACTAGTAATGCCGTCTGCGTACATGATGTTGATTAATATTCCTTTGCACTCGCAGACACATGCGGCTGACACAATATTCAGCCACACGTTGCACTGCGCTCAAACAAACAGCCTGAAAAACCTGGAAAAGTGATACAAAAGTGATAGAAAAATTGGCGGGTTAAACCTGGAAGGGTTGTGAACTCCTCATGCACGAGATACCTGTAGTTTGAACGAGCAACCTTGACATATGTGTTTGATGATATTATCACTATATTCATTATAACATTCACAGAAAGGGACTGGCGACTTTTTAAACGGATGGACGAAAGACTGAGTGGGCGTTAATTTTGAATTTATGACAGGTGATATAACCCACTACATTCACTCAGCTGAGCCAAATGGAGCAAATTTCAATCCCCTGCTTACCCCCTCTCCCCGTTCCACCCCGAAACTGATTCGCACAGTCACACCTTCTAACGAACTCAGCTAACCGTTACCCCTAGCAACCAGCGACATGCCCATGGACGCAACATCCACTTAATGGTTGTCATTGTCTTTGTCAATATTATGATTTACAACAACCAAACAACAATGTTATCAGTGGCGTCAATAACATGCATTTTTATTGTATTATATATTATGTTAATAGCTTTTCTGATATGCAAATGTGTTGACTGATTCGATTCCGATACATAAATTATTCTACTCATCCAAATGCAACGTATTCAAATTTAATCATTATCTTAACATGTGATCCTTAAAAAGATTTTAAAAACTCTTTCGTGTAACTTATGCCTCGGTTATAAGAACTGAGGGTAAGTTTGTGCCTCGGTTATAAGAACTTGGGCTAAGTTTATGAGTGGATTATAAGAATCGGGGCTAGGTTTATGCCTCAGTTATAAGAGCTGGGGCTACGTATATGCCTGGATTATAAGAACTGGGGCTAAGTTTATGCCTCAGTTATAAGAGCGGGGGCTACGTTTATGCCTGGATTATAAGAACTGTGGCTAAGTTTATGCCTGGATTATAAGAACTTGGGCTTGGTTTATGCCTGGATTATAAGAACTGGAGGCAACTCTATGTCTCAGTTATAAGAACTGGGGCTAAGGTTGTGAGTGGATTATAAGAACTGGGGCCAGGTTTATGCCTCATTTATAAGAGCTGGGGCTACGTTTATGCCTGGATTATAAGAACTGGTGCTAAGTTTATGCCTGAGATATAAGAGCTGGAGCTAAGTTTATGCCTGGATTATAAGAACTGGGGCTTGGTTTATGCCTCATTTATAAGAGCTGGGGCTACGTTTATGCCTGGATTATAAGAACTTGAGGCAACTTTATGCCTCAGTTATAAGAACTGCGGCTTGGTTTATGCCTCACTTATAAGAGCTGGGGCTAAGTTTATGCCTCTTTCATGGGTAACAGGAGCAACACGTTCACGATACTCACCCGTATTTCTCGGAACAGAGCATTGCGATCCCTGATTACCCATGAATCTTTAATAGAGTTAAAGCGCTAGCAATTACAGTGATAAGTGCCCTGTTATTAGCGCCAGGTCATAACCATTAACTTCCCAGGTTCTTGTAACCAGCATCATGTCACCGCCACTTCCCGCTTTCTCTCCCACTTCCGCCACCTAAACCTAAACAGAATCATTTAGTGCAAGTCGTCCGGTAGTTTCGGACAATGTGTGGAAGGTTCGCTTCTTTGAAATCATGACAGCATCTCCGATCCCACCCACCAACCAGCACCCCCCCCCCTCCCCCACCTCTGTTCATGGCTCCATCTCCTCTTCCACCCACCAACCCCTACTCCCCGACCTCGCTTCGTGACTTCAACCTAATCAGGTAGGTCACCAGGATAAGGTCTTCTGAGTTGTGCTGTTAAAAGAAAACACTTCAATGCGAATGCGCGAAGCATTTCTCTTCAAACTATCCTTACTAAATATGTCGATGTGTTTATCATCTGAGTGCCCAAATCATATTTAAGGAACAAGATCAACCACATTACATGCTATAGTCAGACAAAGAAAGAAAGCAAATTAAGCCAATTTTTGCGCGATACTTTCCGAGGTATAATCACAATCATTGACAGTGTTTTCTGGCAACTTCAATAAACTTTTGTTTTTCACTCTAAAATCAAATGTCTGACAATGTTTTTCGTAACGTGATCTGGCACAGACTGGCTGGGAGCTCACATACCTGCGCTTTCATGCCTTTCTTCCGAGCGTCTCTGCAATTACGTAAAGAGTCCTTATGTTATCCAGTATTACTCTTAAAATGAAAGCAAGCGATATTTTCTAGCACTTGATACCACATTTTCTTTTACTTGAATAACAGACATAGCATTTCGTTGACATTTGTAGAAAGAGTTAATCGTCGTGACTTTAAGCACTTTACATGTAAACAAATACAAATGAAAGAGTTGTCAAGTGGACAACCCTGGAGCGACAACTGAATGGTTGCTAATAGCAACCAGCACAGCAACGCTTCTGAAACCATATAAAGACCTTATAAAACACTCTTATAGTGTTATTCAGTATAGCTGAAAATATTAAGAATAACAATAACATAACAATTACATGATGCTTAGGGGCAAAAAGCTAAGGCACAAATCTGACAAGTGTGTCTGTTAAGTTCCTAATGACCTTATTATTATTGTTACCGTAAGAAGAAAAGAAGCAAAACACGAGAGGTTTTAATTTGTTTATATGAAGTATATGATGAAAACTGAGTAAAATTGAAGAAAAAAAACTTAGTAAATATCATCTGAGACATATCACGTATCATGTCATTTAGTAACCTTAATAACATAACGAGCATTATATCATTTCGTAATCCTGATAACGTAACGTGTAACACATCACTAAGTAATCTAAGGACTTCTGGTCTGGTGGAGATAATACCCTGCGTCTCTTGAGTTTAAGTTCTGAATCATACATGTCATTTCTTATGAATGATGTTTTGTGACTCAATTATATCAACTGAATTAGTCATACAAATTATATATATATATATATATATATATATATATATATATATATATATATATATATATATATATATATATATATATATATTGAAAAAATGCCTGTTTACAGTACTAAATTATCTTAAATTATCTTTTTCTTCAATTTCGTGCTAAACTATGTGTAAGCATGTTGAAAAGTTAAAGAAAAAATACTGTTTGCTATAATATTTTTAAATACATAATATATATAGCGGATTTTAAATAAAATGACAGTTATCTCTGGTCTCCTTTAAGCTGATTTTTCGGCACTTGTATTTATACAAGGTATAAAGTTTAATATCAAATTGAAAGCTTGTTATCAAGTGTCAACACACAAATTTAATTTTAAACAAAAGTATATTATATTGGCTATGCCATAATAACACTAGTTTTTTTTGTTTGCTGTGTAGTTTCGTAACGTTTAAACACGCTAAGAATTTAGGAGACCTACCTTTGGTCTCCCTAAATTTTTGGTCTCCCTAATACTGGTTTTTTAGCAAAAATGGTCCCCGTATTGATGGAGGTACATTTCTATATATATATATATATTCAGTTATGAAGATCTAAATGTACCTTTATCAGCAAAAATTTCTAAAATAATCAATAGTTTTGTTCTTATTCAGAGATATATATTATTTTTAGTAGGGTAGAAACCATATTGCATTAATTTTGTTGCTCGGTTTGAAACTTAAATCTAGATAATTTGCACAAAAAATGTCATAGCTACCTTTATCTGGGACATGTCGTATGTGTGACGTTATATAATTTGGTGTGCAAAACTATATGTGTACAAAAGTATACGTTTTCATAAAGAACTTGGAGTATACAAAAGTATATCTACAAAAGTATGTATATTTTATGAACAGAAAGATAACAGCAAATGTTAAGGTTAAGCATAGAAATGAATGCCATAGAAGTACTTTTGATTTATTATGATTCAGAGGTATATGTTTATTCACAGTTTAGTTTCTAACCCATTAAAATAGTGTAGCTATCGACAGTGGACTGTTTGAGTGTGTGCATTTCAACACTGTAGAACTCGGTAGTGGGTTCGACAGTGTAGGTTCCGGCAGAGTAGGTTTCGGCAGTGTAGGTTCCGGCACAGTAGGTTTCGACAGTGTAGGTTTCGGCAGTGTGGGTTTCGGTGGTGGAGGCCTCGGCAGTGTAGGTTTCGGCAGTGTGGGTTCCGGCACAGTAGGTTTCGACAGTGTAGGTTTCGGCAGTGTAGGTTTCGGTGATGGATGGGTCGGCAGTGCAGGTTTCAGTAGTGTAGATGACGGAACCTACACTTCCTATAAAGATTTCTCAATTGTCCACCTATATACTGGACATGGTCGCTGATATATTTTTGGCACTAATCTGAGACACTATTTAAAAGACGAATGGCACCCATGGAGATATTATTACATTAGCCTTTGACTCTTAATAGTTCACCTAACTCGTGGCATTCTTCAGCTTGAAATTACGAGACAATGACAGAGTGGATAGCAACGCTAATTAGAACAGATTACCTGCGCAATAAGTAATTGCATTATAGACGGCTGGCTGCTGTAGAGTCACAGTATTTTTCAATCCAAATATATCATCCTTTTAATGCTAAGACAGTTGTCATAGTTTGGCAACTATAAAGTAAATCAACTGCATTAACATGCTTGGATTTTTAAATTTGCCTCATGGATGTATTGTAATGGTTTCTGCGCCAGCTGGCTCATGAATATATTGTAATGATTTCTACGCCATCTGGCTCATGAATGTATTGTAATGATTTCTGCGCCATCTGGCTCATGAATGTATCGTAATGATTTCTGCGCCGTCTGGCTCATGAATGTATTGTAATGATTTCTGCGCCATCTGGCTCATGAATGTATCGTAATGATTTCTGCGCCGTCTGGCTCATGAATGTATTGTAATGTATTCTGCGCCAACTTGCTCATGAATGTATTGTATTAGTTTCTGCGCCAACTGGCTCACGAATGTATTGTAATGGTTTCTGTGCTAGCTGGCTCCAGCTATTTACACCAGATACACCTGCAATCCAGCATTTCGTGACTTCATAGAGAGGACTCCATATAGAAAAACTCCATTTTATTTGCTTAATGAAAATAACATGAATAAGTTAATTCGAAACAATTATAAAATCAGGAAAAATACAAATATGTATGTAATAGAATTTATTGCAACCTTATTGATTGGAAAACCTCGGCATTTTAATTTATAATTGGACAATAACACCAGTTTTGTCATGAATTGGATGCATAAATTAAAAAGTACGGTAAAACAAATAGAACGGGCCTTCAATTATGTTCTCAGAACAATATAAGCGTTTAGCACATTGGAATGGTATGCAGTGGAACATCGTGATGTCATCGCAACGACTATAACAGCGCACTGTTTAAATCCACTGCAAAATATCTATTATACATTGATATAAAAATCCATGTTGTCAGTTACACTTGGGGCGCTCTACAGTAATCAGTTTGTTGTAACACCAAAGGACTAGATAATTTGCTTAGGTGTTTCTTCAAAGTAGAGGATTCTTCTCATAGACGTCCCTCTAACCCTGGTCTTCTAACACGACTTGTGTGCTAATACAACTTGTCTTCAGACACGGTTTGCATTCTAACCTCTTATGTTCAGATGCAGCTTGTGCTCTCACACGGCTGACCTTGAGATACAGCATGTGTTCTCACACGGCTTGTGTTCTTACACAGTTTGTGTTCTCACACGTCTTGTGTTCTCATACGGCTTGTGTTCTCACACGGCTTGTGTTCAGACACGGCTTGTGTTCTCACACGTCTTGTGTTCTCACGCGGCTTGTGTTCTCACACGTCTTGTCTTTTCACACGGCTTGTGTACGTCTTGTGCTCAGACACGGCTTGTGTTCTCACACGTCTTGTGTTCTCACGCGGCTTGTGTGCTCACACGTCTTGTCTTCTCACACGGCTTGTGTTCCCACACGGCATGTTTTTTTTTCACACAGCTTGTGTTCTCACACGGCTTGTGTTCTCACACGTCTTGTGTTCAGACACGACTTGTGTTCGTCTTTTGTTCAGACACGGCTTGTGTTCTCACACGTCTTGTGTTCTCACACGTTTTGCGTTCTGACAGGGTTTATATTCTCACACAGCTTTTGTTCTCACACAGTTTGTGTTCTCACACAGTTTGTGTTTACAAGCAGCTTGTGTTCTCACACGGGTTGTGTTCAGACACGGCTTGTGTTCTCACACATCTTGTATTCTCACACGGCTTGTGTTCTCACACGGCTTGTGTTCTCACACGTCTTGTGTTCAGACACGGCCTGTGTACGTCTTTTGTTCAGACACGGCTTGTGTTCTCACACAGCTTGTGTTCTCATACTGTTTGCGTTCTTACACGTCTGGTGTTCTCACACGTCTTGTGTTCTCACACGTCTGGTGTTCTCACAGGGCTTGTGATCTCACACTTCTTGTGTTCTCACACGTATTGTGTTCTCACACTTCTTGTGTTCTCACACGTCTTGTGTTCTCATACGGCTTGTGTTCTCACACGTCATGTGTTCTCACACATCTTGTGTTCTCACACGGCTTGTACTCAGACACGTCTGGTGTTCTCACACGTCTTGTGTTCAGACACGGCTTGTTTTCTCACACCGCTTGTGTTTTCATACGGCTTCTGTTCTCACGCGTCTTGTTTTCTCACACATCTTGTGTTCGCTCACGTCTTGTCTTCTCACACATCTTGTGTTCTCACACGGCTTGTGTTCTCACACGGCTTGGGTTCTCACACATCTTGTGTTCTCATACGTCTTATGTTCTAACACGTCTTGTGTTCAGACACGGCTTGTGTTCTGACACATCTTGTGTGTTCACCCGTCGTGTGTTCAGACTCGGCTTATATTCAGACACGGTTTATATTCTAACATATGTTTGAAATCATCAGGCGTATTATCACACTATTAATTATGAGTACACTGATAGCTTGCTGTTTAAGCTATTGAGTAATTAATAGGAAAGGCTATATCAAAAATCCAAATATATATAGTGTTTTTTTTTTTGTTGTAGATGCATTTTAATATTCTTCATGCAGTGACGTTTTCTGTAGCTACAATCTTATATCTTTTTATTTCGATAACTGTAATAAATGATTCTGTCTCATTTCGATTTTTGCAACTCAGACTTTATTTCATTTCCAAGGAGAAACTCAGTAAAATATTCACAACAAGTATAATAGGTCCGAAAAGTCAGTCACATAAAATTTTAGTGTAGGAGGCAGAGTACAGCCACAATGACCACCATTCGCATAAGCACCTCAAAAGGTGGGTCGGAAATTACGGATTCTAGGCACACCATGGCACATCTCATCAAATGCAATCGTGCAAAAGCGGGCTAAGCCCGCCACAAATCTTTTTCACAAAGAATCATTAATTCATTATACATGTTATATATATTTACTACAGGGAATATTTTAAAACTCATCTAGCTTACGATATGTGAAAAAAAATCGATAATCTATCGCTTCGTCTGCAACCATTCTGCCTCTATAATTGAGATCTGCTATAAAATATCAGTGAGACTAGAGACGTTAGACAAACATAATAAAATCCACATCAATGGAGCTCATTATAATAGGAATCCAACGAGTCGTGAGAGAAGAGGTAGAAGTATAGAGAAAACACTGCGGCAGGTCAGTTAAAACTCAGTGACGTTTCTTTCTTTCGTATTAATTAAAGAAACTACTGGATGCCTCCTTTTTATTATGCATAGTACATCACAGATTAGTGACTGGAAGCATATTATTGCGATAATAGAGACTGATTATCTCACACGATTAAACCATTTGAACAATGGATCTGTTCGGGGGCACCGGGTGTGATGACGAAATGACGATCACCCTAATTTTAATTGATCAGGCGAAATCTTGTTATGAGGCAAATTTTAAGGACACTTGTATTTAGGCAAAGGACAATGCCTTGTTGTATTACGAGAAGCATTCAGGGTATGGCTGGGCCCTAGATGCGACACATCACACACATGCCCCTCCGCGAGCAAAGACGTCGCCGACACATACGGTAAATACGACAATTTACCCGTCACGCTCATGGCTGCCGTCATCATGTGATCCCAAATCACATCAACTCTCTACAAAATCTGTTACTATATACCTTTTTTAGGCGTTATCGAGACCGAATGTCCTTTAAAATAGGCATTATCGGGACCGAAAAAATTATCGGGACCAAAAGCCGGTCTCGATAACTTTAACTTCGGTGCTATTTGTAACATATTTGTTAAAAACATAAAATTTTGCTGTTGCTGTTCAGAATTAATATCGGAATATAATTTGCATTGTATCGATGAAGCCTGCCTGTGTGACATTAAGGTAAAAATTAGCACCAAAGGGCAAATAATTTATGTCTCCCAGCTGGTTTCTAGCATATTTGGTGCCAGTATTAATATAAAAGCTTGTTTTATGATGTCTATTACTATGAAGAGTCTATTATTTAATTGGAAGTTATATAAAACAGACATATAAAGATAAGTGGCAACTACTAATCAATGACGTCATAATTATTTGTCTTTGTGACTGATTTTATTGCCAGGTATTTTGAGATATCTTGATATATCTAGCATATAATGTAGGCAGTGTAACTCGGTTAAACTGTTACAACACTTGTTAGAGGTTCTGTCAGCTGTAAGACTTTTTATATTCCTATATTTAGCAACCACTGCCTGGAAACGAAACGTTATAGTTATTAGTGACACCTTAACAACCATGACACACCAATTTGTCTCTTTTATAGCAATCTTGTTCATATGAAAGTAGGAGGGATTAATTGCATTGCAGCGTCATTACGAGACTTTTCACTTTGTATCTGCGATTCATAAGATTCTATTTAATATCAACGTACGGCCTGAGAAGTAATAGAAAGAACCGTAACCCAATGAAATGTATTAGGCCTTTGGTATTAGCTTTATTTCCTTTTGTTTAGGAACGTTGCAGCTGTTTACAAATTAAAACAATTAAAACAAAATGTTACTTATACATGAAATATCATGAACTACTTTGGAAAATTTAAAATTAATTATTTAATTAAATAATTTTAATTAATTAATTAAATTAATTAATGTCCATTTCTCTATGAGTATATGTGTTAGAGGCATGGTCACATTGGTCTCTTAGTACTGAATACAGTGCACCACACACCCCTATACAGTTCCATGCTATCTAATCTGCCAAATATATATCTAAATATTGAAGCAACTAATCTTTTAAATACAAAACGAAAAACAATAAAATACTACAATTGATGCATCCCCTACGTGACGTCACTTGGTTACCACCACTTGATGGTTTGATTGTGATGTTTATTAAGGACATAAAACGAAACATTAGGCACACAATCAACTTTCATCACTTCAATTATGAGCCAAAATAGACAGAGGGCATAAATGCAGTGTTGCCTGTAGCTTCGTTGTGTTTTTCTGCTCTTTTTGTTCTCTTTGTTCTCTCATACGTGCCTTCTTCGTTGAGATTCTCACTGTATCTTAACCTAAAGTGCAATGTGTTGTTTTTAAAAAGCATTGCTGAAAGATTCAGTGGCAGTAATGCATAAATAAAACAAAACACATTTATTTTAATTGTAAAATAAATGGAATCTGTCCATATTAGATTCTTTTTATAACCAATGGAATATACACTAAGTTCTTTGTGACATGTTATTTAAATATATTCGACTGACTAGACAATATGAAGGTGATTAAGTTGCATCAATGTATGTGTAAAAAGAATTACCTAAAACTTTACACTCTCTGTGTAGACGTTATGATTCCCTTTCCTAGACTTTATTTTCTATATGTGTCTGTCTGTGAAGATTTCACCTTTGCAGGTTTTATATCATCCATAAGCTTTCAGCTACAGATTAGACAGCAACCAATCAACATATATTTGATTTATTAGAACGTTTTCTTTGTTACTGAGGTTATTGGAAGTTTCTTCTGTATTTCCTGTTACTTAGAACACTTTTTGTTTTAAAAAGTCTGTCAAACTATTCTCAACTGAAAAGACTAAAATCTAAAACTATGATCAAATGTGTTATGTTTTTACTTGTAATTTTACCTCTGCTAAGTGACATTTTGATCACTCAGTGAAACATCACACGCCAGTATGTGAAAAAATGGGTAAAACAAAAATGCTTAAATGTAACGTGCAAGGGAGAATTTTAATTACTATATGTGACAGAATGGCTTTAGCGTCACATAGTTTGGCTATCCCAAAGAATGGTTTGATAGCTGCAACATTTTAGCCATCAAATAGTTTGATAAAATTGTCAAATAAGTACATAAAAGCGGATCTTTCCAACTGGTTTCCTTCTTCAATGGTTGAAGCTATGATTGTCCTCAATTGGATGGTCCTCAATTGGACGTCATTAAATCCCCATAGCACCTGCACATGTAACTGCTTGGAAATACAACCCATTACCACGTCAGTATATATCCTGCTAATGTGCATGTTTCTCATAATAACATTTAATTATTAATAAAGCTGCCAACTATTATTTTAACAAGAAAGTTCGTGCAAAGATCAATATAACACTTTATTTAAGTGCTTTCTATGGCGCGAGTGACTGCTATTTGATACACTAACGATTTCTTGTATTTATTACAAACATTTCACACAGTAGCTTCTTAAACAGAAATAAGCATTCACATACTTTCAAAATGATTTAAAGTTTTAGATTGCTCTATAAAAACCTTGAGAATAAAGGTATTGTTAGGGTTATGGCTAGACCACAATGCACCGGGAATGACTCACGGGCAGCATAGCTATTACTGATTAGCTATCTAACCCACACGGTTGCTTTTACACAACAGGATCAATTTTCTCGTCGCTGCTTGCATTTGGATTTTGAATTATTTACGTTAAGAAACAAACAGCAACTTCCAACTGCCGGGTTGCCAATTGCCCATTTGTTTGCTCAATCTGATTCCATATAGACCTTCCTATGGAATAAACATAAGTCTACATGAATTAGACAAAATATAGGTCTTAGAACGCAACATCCAATTATTGTTATCCGCCAATTTTCAATACTAGCGAGATAGCAATATTTGGTACCCTTGGGAGATATTGTTTCACTAGGTCTCGAACTTTACATTTTTTATCTGGATTTATCGTAATCAGCGATGTTCTAAAATCAATATTTTTCTTTAAAACTCTTGGTAGCTTCACATTGGTTATGACCAACAACATCTTTCTTGCTTTACTTAGTGTTTGGCTGATATAGATAATTTTTCACTAAAGCCTTTCAATAAGCTGTCGGCTTGTTTGTCAGAGACTGAATAAATACGCGAATGTCGTTTTTTTTTCAATTTTTATACTATAAAGTGTAAACACTTGTAACTGCAGAAACGATTAAGTGGCATTAGGTGCATGTCCTGTCGACTGCCATTGCAGGCGTATCAAGCGTTACTTCCTCACAGAAGGGCACTTGAAACGCTATACTTGATGGTCATGTAATTGCAAGATGTGGGCGTAAGAGGAATGAACCTTGGGTGCGTGGAATGAGCCTCGTCTATAACCCAATCCTAAAGCCAAAGAAAAGATTAATGAATTTCCGTAGATCTGATCAAATTACAGACCTATCTCTCAGTTATCCCTCTTTTAGACAGAACTATAACTCAGTTATCTCTCACTTAGACAGAACTGTTCCTCAGTTATCTCTCACTTAGACAGAATTATCCTTCAATTATCCCTCACTTAGATAGAACTATAACTCGGTTGTCTGTCACTTAGACAGAACTATCCCTCAGTTATCCCTCACTTAGACCTATTCTTCAGTTATCCCTCATTTAGACAGAACTGCCCATCAGTTATCCCTCACTTAGACAGAACTATTCCTCAGTTTTCCCTCACTTACACAGAACTATCCGCAGTTATCCCTCACTTAGACAGAACTCATCCTCAGTTATCCCTCAATTAGACAGAACAATTCCTCAGTTATCTCTTACTTAGACAGAACTATCCCTCAATTATCCCTCATTTAGACAGAACTATCCCTCAGTTAGCCCTCAATAGACAGAACTATCCCTCAGTTATCTCTCACTTGGACAGAACTATCCCTCAGGTATCCCTCACTTAGACAGAACTATCCCTCAGTTAGCCCTCACATAGACAGAACTATCCCTCAGTTATCCCTCGCTTAGATGGAACTCTCACTTGGGGAGCCTTCAGTGAATTCGTATAATTCCATTTCTGCATACCAACAGCTATATCGAAAGTTTACATTTCTACATATCGACAGATCTACAGATTCTTTAGCAGAGCTCCGTAGATAGGCCACCTGTATTGTATGTTACATTAAAGATCAAAAAACGAAAGAAACGCATAGCAACACATATAAACGGAGAAAAGAGAGGAACAGATCTACAGATTCTGCAGAGTTGATATATGAAGTTGCCATGGTAAACGCTATAACTAAGAAACATTAGCATCAGAACATTCACTGCATAGGAGAGACGTGATTTAAAAAAAAAAATCATGGTATGAAACGTAGTAAATACTAAGTGATGAAAAAATAATTATTTTTAAAAGAAAGTTGGCTAACTGGAACTTCTAAAGGTCTTCTTATGTTCCAGAGCGACTTGCTTGTTCATGAGCAAGTCGCTCTGGAACATAAGAAAACCTTTAAAGTTCCAGTTAGCCAACTTTCTTTTAAAAATAAGTGCACACATAGATACACGCATATTCACAGAGAAGCACACACAGGTGCTAAGATACTCATACAAAGGTTCCCATTTAGGTGCGCAGATAGCAGATCACATCACTCACAGGTACACACACAGATGCAGCCACAGGTGCACATATAGTTGCACACACAGGTATAACGATAGAAGCATGCTTAGATGAACTCATTAGTGCACACTTGGGTGCACATGCATGTACCAATATAAATCACGCAGAGGTGTACATATAGGTGCACACATTTCTTATAATATTAATATGGCTATAATGTCTATAACTCGGCATTGAACGTGGGTTTGTCGTACAAGTGGTTTGTGTCAATGTGTTGTTATTGTGATTAATGAATAATAATACTAATAATAGTAATATTAATAATAAAATAATGATTAAAATAATAGTAATAATAATAAACATAATAATAAGAATAATAGTAATAACTCTCATTAAAAATATAGGCACATAGGTGCAATTCTTCGCACAAGAATTGCACGTGACTATTAACGAGCCTTTTGTTTTGCATTTTTTTAAAACTTTTCTAGCCTCTGTGTGGTTCTTACATTAAAGCATAACATTGCTATTCAGACTTGCCATGTCAGAGGACACTTCCTTCATAATGCTAATGAGCGGAAGGCATAAGCTGTGCTTGATTACAGGCCTTAATTTATTGGGGACTACTTGCCCATTGGAAAGAAGAGAAATAACTTCGCATGTCACAACAGTTACGTAGAATTAAATCAACACTAATGCCATTGCATTCTTTCAAAATATGATTTATGCCAAAGATAATAAAGAAAACCAGAAAATAGCCTTCAAGTTGGATGAAAAGCAATTTAGTTTTCAGGAAATCATGAGCATCGTAAAATTCTGAACACTATAAATATTTCATATGAAACTCGGAACATCCTGGGATGTTACGGAGTAATACAAACATTTTCATTGGAATTTCTGACCATCGCGAACATTTCGTGGGAGTTTCTGAGTACTATACGTCTGTCTCGTAAATAACAGAGCTTCCTACGAGTCACAATTACAGTCACAAAGGACTTTAGATATCGGAGCAGCTGTCTTTATGTCTGCTTAATTCGTCTTCAAATATTCAGGTATTGATTTCACTCTCAGTCGAGCACTCAATAAATCAATGGATTGGCCCATTGAAAAATATACAGTAATGGAAGAGTAAGTGAATAAATGATAAATAAATAAACACGAAAGCGTTTGAATGACTTGTCAACGAATGTCTTTGTGTTTTTGCCCCGTTGTTTTGTTTATTCCTTTCATGAATTTTTCATAATTTTTTCATTACTTTATTGATGGAGCACATTTTTAATTTCGGAAAAACAAACAATAAAAAAGAATTCATATTCACAAAGGGTAATATACTTTCACTTTTATTTATAATTAATTGATACATAGTGAACTTTATTTGGAAAAAAGGGGCACGACACATTTTACGTCCTGAAAAGTAATTCTTCGCTAGTTTTAAAGCGTATTTGACGTTTATGACGACACAGTGAAGAAAATTTATCATTATATAAAACGGAAAATATTTCAACAAGGACATGAAGACTGATACTTAAAAATGTTAAAAAGATTAAGAAGCATTGTTAAGAAAATGAGTATTGTTAAATTTACCTTTCAGCTGTTGTACTTAAAGACCAATGAAAACAGAGCTTTATCGATGCCTGATTACGTAATGTAATTGGCAATAGGGTTGGAGCTGGGTGGATAAAACATAAGAGAAGGTCATTACGGAATGATTGGATCAAATCAAATTCAGCATTGTTTCACGTCAGTAACGTCGGTCTCCAGACGTAAATAGCTTAGGGCAAAAGAAACGTAAGCAATATAAAAGATGCCGTAAAAGTCAAGAGTCAATCAAACTACCCAAAGGCTTTTTTACAGCTTAGTGACATGCTATTCGCTTGAATTGCAAACCTGTACAAAATGTCAATCATTATAATTAGAAAAACTTCTGAAATGTAATAACCTGTCAATCACAGAATGTTGGGTGTTATCATATGAAACTCAAGATTTGTGGAAATTCTTCATGATTGTTGAGAAAAATTACAAGAAGTTAAATAATAATAAATAAAAAAGAACACAGTACTGGTATCCAATCACCGCGGCTTCTACTCGCGTACGATTGTGTTGCTTAGTGTTGCATTGTGTTGTGTTGTGTTGCCTTCCATAATGAGTAGGTTATGAACAAATGTCAGAGAAAAAGTTGATAAAATCTGCTTTAAAATTCTGTACAAAAAATTGTCAACATTGAAAGACAAGGTTGAAAATTAAATAATCAGGAAATTAGGTCAATAATAAGTTTAAGCAATAAAGAAAACAAAAAGTAAGATGAAAATAAGGCTCAAAATTAGATTAAGATTGTTTTCTTATATTGAAAATATCTACCTGCAAATCTAAGCATAGTATGTATGTGAAGGTTTTTGAGAGATTTTTTGTTTGGGTACACACTCATGTTATGTTATGTTATGTTATTAAAACACAGATTGGTATCTTTTATATATGTTCTATTTTTCTTTCTGACTCTCACTGAACTGGTCAGGCGCAGCTACAAAATAATTCTACATAAAATAAACCATTAATCGTTTATACTAATACTTATAAATTCTATATTTAGAATAAACTCTAGAACGGGATTAGTTATTTGTGTGTTGTAGTTTCTGTGCTTCAACCAAGGGTACAAATATACGATAGGTTTAAACGATTCAGTGTGATTTGAAACAGAGTAATATCAACTTGAGAAATAGGTGTGACGTCACAGAACAAATAAATTGAATTTTAAGTTCAGTAGCACTTTATTAACCCAGTTTGATCTTGTTTCAGTAAAATAGCTTTTGATTTTTTTAAATCTGAACATTTCCAGTACACTAATGCTATTTAGTCTCATACTTAGGTCATGAATAGACAGAACTACGTTCTGTGGGTTAGTTGAACATATTACACCCTGGGTCACATAATATTTTTTGCTGTAGGTTCTTAAATGTGGTTCTGCTACCAACAACACTTTATAGATAGCAGAGAAGTGCAGTGAAAAATATTAATATAAATGCCAAAAAAAGTACGTTCTCGATTTCTTCCGTCATCACTTGAATCACTTTAAAGGTGTCATAAAAGTGATTGAACCATCCGAGGTTGGGTTTACTTTTTGTTTTGTCGAAATTTCAACGAATCTCTTTCAAAATGATTACCTCAAGGTTTAACGCCTCAGTAATAAAGACATTTCAAGTAATGTGACAAAAACTCCCTTTGCATCATTACCACCCGACGCATCAGACCAGAGCACCATTTACGAAACTAAATACGATAACTGAATAAACTAAATGTGGTCTTGTATAGCCTTATGACTATTTGGCAGCATCAAAGTGTAAGTGCTTGGAGCTGCACTGAGAGCTGTGAGACACTGGGTTCAGCGGAGAAAAAAACAGGACAGGGTTGGTAAATAAAAAAGAAAATTCGATTTCACTGATTCGATTTCATGCTTTAGCAGTAGGGCCTAGTGAGGAGGATTCAAACTTTGAACTAGTTCCATCTCGATCATACAGAGACAGCACCGATTTGGACCACGTACGATATGTCCCATTTCCTGCCATAAACTCAACTATTTCAAAGCAAGTCCATGGATCTTTCGTGGTACATCCCAGCCCTTCTATCATACGGCAACGCAGGATATGTGTCAAGTAAATTGTAATGACCTTTTCAAATGTAAGCTGGAAAAACTTCTGAAATGTCCATATTTTACATCCCTATTTCGAATGATGTTTTTCAGAAGAAGGCGGAAAAGAACTTGGTTGCTCCCTAAAATGGTCACATTTTATGCCCGCATTATGACCCATTACGACTTGTCATGGCTGCAATTTTAGTTGAACGATAGCATGGTAAGGTTGTTGTTTGGTAATGACCCCGGCGTCTGTAAAATTTCGATTTCTATTGCACGTGACCGTAAATATGTTGATTAAATGTTGAATAATGTTGGTGTTTGGTCGCAATCAAACAACGTTGCCTATGTTACGTATGTTGAGCGTTTTCTCATAGATGTTGATTAGGTGTCGAAAAAAATTGCTTTTTCGTCTCGACTAACAAACAGCAATGAATAGGGATGTTTTTAATCGTGACCAATTGCCAAGAAATTACAACCAGACCTAATATTGCTATTTGGGATGAAACTCTCAATCTCAAATCAACGTTCGCTCGATGTCGGAAAAAACTTAAATTAATCGAGTTTCAAATTGACCCAAACAAAAAAACCAACACTTTAAGGAATCATTACTTATTTAGGGAAATCACTCGCTACAGCACACTCAGTCTGTTTTGTAGGGAAAATTGAAGGGTAATTTGATGCATGTCAATAAATTTTTAAAAAATCTTTACACTCTGAAGCTATGTAAAAAATGTACCTTGAGTACAAGTGTACCAATTTGCTATTGCGATTCCATGTGAACTTCGTCATGAGTTCAACAGGTTAGCCAATAGTTTAAACGATCAGCAGCTTTTCACTGAGATGTTCGTAATTCATTGTGATCTTATTCAAAAGGGCCATGATTCTTTACATAAAAACTGCATTCCCTAAGTTATTGTTATGTCATTGTAATTTGAATTGCAATTTTCTTTTTTTTTAATTCTTCGCAGTTGTAATCATTTAGCACTCTATGGTGACCATAAACACCGCAGATTGGTCACTTTCACGTGGCCTACTCAGACGTAAACACTCTTTGTTATGATAAAATAAACAGACCTTCTATGTGTACACACCACATTGCTGGCACCGATCACGATTTTATGCTTTAGTACTATGACTTGTAAGGAGCTTAAATTCTTCACCAGTTCCATCCCCATACATAATACAGTGCCCGAGTAAAGGCCCATGGGAATGAATCTCACCACACATTTTCCCCTCTATGAAAAATAAAATAAACTGACTTATTTTCAAGGAAAATCATGGATTGGCCTTGAAAATATACTGCATTGGTTACAAGAGGAGATAACATTTGACGGATAATAATTAGTTTTTCCTAATGACTCTTTTGATGCATTGTTCTAAAACAGATGACCTCTGCTGAAATCTGTCTGTTATGTAGAAAACAGAGCGGATGGATATTTTAGTAAGTAGTTCCGCTCTTTATCGCTGAAATCCCAGTGGGTCAGTGGAGTAAAAAGGTGTTATACACAAAAGATCGAACCGCGAAAGAGGTTACTTCTTGAACAATAAGTTATACCTCGTGGTTGTGTCATTGATAGTGTGCTGTATAATAGCGGTGCGCAGTTGGTAGTAGAAACAATGTTCTATTGATTAAACTGTGCTTCCTGTTAATTGATTTAATATAAAGTCAAGCGGAATAATGTCTTAGGGCTTCGTTTTTCTTGGGTTTATGTCAATTGATTTGACACAAACTTGCGATGAATTTTTTTAAACTGCTACTCTTAAACCATATAAAATGAACATCTGTTTTCTGTATAATTTATAGAGGACTTAGGTATAGTAAATTATATCAGTGATTTCTTTCTGCTGGGTAAGGCAACATAAGTTAGAATATTTTTAGACACCTATGTGTTGCAATGAAAAAAAAAAAGTACGCAGAACAAAATCTTTTCAACAGACAGACTTAATTCTTACAGGAATTGATTAACTCATAGACAGAATGAGCGAAAGAGTGAGAGAATGATTCATTTACTGAAGCATTCTTTCAGATATTCCAAGAAATGTTCTACACAATGCTCGAAGCTGCAAGAAAAGGTTCATTTTATTGTCAAAAGGAATGTTTTATTGCTTTAAATGTGACCAAAACAGACAAAAGAGACGAAAACTTCATTAAACACCCTAAAATATGAAAGTGCAGCGCAAATTGAGCGATATTAAAGATGTAAAAGTATCAAAGGGAAGCTTTGGGAAAACAGAAAACTCTATTTATGCTTTTTCACCTCCTACATCTAACTGTTATTTAAGGTAACGACGTCACAATAACGTAAAAAGCAACATTGACAAGACGTACCTAATTGCTTCGTAAATTTAGTCGACTTGCCTTAAATGATGGATATAGGTGATGTCTGTGACACGTAAAGCTGACAGACATGTCTGTAAGACAGTTTGGTTTTTAATTAACAACATGTTCTCAACATGCAGACAAGAGAAGCACATTTCAATTGACACATGTGTGACGTGTTGATATATTCCTTAGCGCTATAAGATGTCGAAATTTTTAAAATGTGAAGCATCAATTCAATCATCATTCGACCACAAAATATTCAGTTCCTTTCTCCTAATAAATAATAATTTTCATCATTTACAAGTTTTTGCATTTTTCATAGTTTTACATCATAAATGTTAAATTTGTTGTCATATCATAGAAGTGAAAGCTTACATTAGCTTAAGGATTCAATACATCAATCAATATATAACTCATAGCATATGAATAGTAGCTTTTGGTTGGCGCTAAGGTGCAGACCTTTTTAGGGTTGTTATGGCTGAAGATCCATAGCACGAAAACTGTATAACGTTGGGCGTTTTACTTCATGCCTAAACACTGATAGCACGAAAATTGTTCAGGGTTTTGCATTGCTTTAATGTATTTGGAAACATAAAGTCTGGACACACAACCCGTGCCATATAACGTCGGGCGTTTTACTTCTTGCCTGAAGATTGATAGCACAAAAACTCTTCAGGGTTTTTAATTGCTTAAATGTACTTGGAAACTTACTGTCTGGACACAGACGCTATGCTCTATAACTTCGGAGTGTTTTCGTGACTGAAGAGCGATGACAAAAATATTGTGCATGGCATTTTTTTTAGTTGCTTTAATTTACTTAAACATTTTTGCTAGTCCAAAACTGGGCTGTAAAATGTAGTGGGAGGAGGGAAATGAGGGAAAATAATCAAAGAGAAGCAAAGCTCTATTAGTACAGTTGAGTGCGTTCAAAGGAAATAAACCTGTTATTGGGTGCAATGGCAGAACAAGAACTACCTGGAGAACGATCATTTAAAGTTGATTGACACGCAATTATTACTTTAATAAAGAACAATGACAATAGGCTTTTATGCAATAATTACCATTTGAGAATTTCCCTTGAGGTCACAATATAACGCTATATAATTGTGTGGCTGTCTCATGTAGCTATTTACCTGATATGTTTTTTGTGCGGCATTTGAATGGTTAAATATCCTTTCCCGGAGTTGGCGGTGTGTATCCAATAGACACAAGACAGTATACAAGTTGTTTCGCTGAGGCATTCGGAAGGCTGGAGATTGCGGTGTGTATTTCATAGACATAAATCAATGTATGAGCTATTTAGCTGCAACATTGTTAAATGGAGATTGAGATGTGCATGTAATAGACAGAGAAACCAGTGTATGAGTTGTTTATCTTCGGCATTTGGGAAAACAAGTGACAATTATTCTGTCGTGTATGGGATATAATATTTACAATGGACAAGACAAAGATAAAACGGGCCACACTTGTCGGCTTCAATCACACGAGCGCCGATGCAGGTGAGAGCCCGTTTGTAAATAATTGCTTAATTTATGAATGTGTATTTACAATGTGGAAAAGTCCTTATCAGCAACTTCTGCAGATACTTTATTCCGTATCATTTACAGCGTTTAAATTCAGTGTTGCCACATTGACCTGTTACTTTGACAGCGTTTAAATTCAGTGTTGACACATTGACATGTCACTTTTACAAACCAACGTTATGTAATACATTTGATATTTGTTTTATTTTTTGTTTGTTTTAAAATTCTTTGAAATCTTGCGTGATTCATATTTGAAAACTCATCTAACAGTAGAAGCTTTCTCTAGTCATAAGAAAACCACAGAAAATGGCAAAATAATCGAAACTAAAAAAAATACAGATGTACTTAGTTCTAGTTTGGTGACGTGCGTTTGCTAGGCAGGAGAGATACTCTGCTTTGTTCTTATTTTTAAAGATCTTCTTATTTTTAAAAATAAGAATAAAAAAGCTATTCTGTTCTGTCCTAAAACTTAACAAAGTCTTTAAAAAAAAGTATAAAAATTAAGGATGAACCATCTAATTTCAAGAGTAATGATGTCCTTAAATATAAGAACAGAGCAGAATACCACTCCAGGTCACCGTAACTATAACCCAAGCAACACTCATGCATAGAAAGTAAAAATGTGTTTCGTAGAACTAAGACATTATGTTGTGCATTGTCACATGAAGTAGATTACTTGCTGTGTCTATTTTGATAAGATGCCATAAAAGTGATAATGAGAAATGACGTCAGATAATACCCTTCTTGTTGGAGAGATATATTATAGATAAATCAGTCTGTAGATTGTGACGACTTGATAGAAGTGACGTCGCAACAGTTGCTTGGTTACATGCGCAGACGTTTATCGTTATGGATGTAACTACTATTGTTAGAGAACTCATGTATTTAATGATTCTCTTAGTTTTCCTTTCGTTTTGTTCCAGTTTTTCTTGTTTTTTTTTTTTTGGTAGTTAATTCACATATTTAATGATGTGATAAGAAAGCACAAAAATGACGTCATATATCACTATAGAGGAACATATACCACACTAATTGCCCTGGCTGAATAATTCACGGGAATTGTCTGTACTGAGTGTTGGATGTTTTATAGCATGAGAGTGTTAGTACTTGTAACTAATGTGCTGCTTATGTGGCATAAGCTGCGGAGGGCGGGAGGGAGGGGGAGAGGAGTGTGCGGCTGGTATATACAAGAGCAGCCCTTTATAACATGGTTCGTAAGACTGATTATCTTGTGTCAGAGTTTCACTACTTTTAATCCTCATATGCCTCAACACTTACTCAAAGAACATATTGGAATCGTCATATGCTATGGCTTGTTTACAAAAAAAAAAACATCGTTTTGAGGTCCTCATTCTCCATGACCTGTACATAGAAGGTCATTTCTGTGTACCTCAAAGCGTATGGGTAATCGTAATTCATGGCTTGTATCTAGAAGGCCACTCCCGTGAACAATGACAGGTCATATCTTTATAGAGTCAACCATCACCGTGATATCTCAGCGTTCATGAGTATATATATATATATATATATATATATATATATATATATATATATATATATATATATATATATATATATATATATATATATATATATGAAACACCTCTTCCGTGAACTATAACAGGTCATATTCTGTACATAGTAAACCTTCATCGCGATTCCTCCTGGTTCATGCCTTACATAGAAGGCCACTTCTGATATCACTCATACTCCCTGATTATGTAGTGATTATGATAGATAAAAATTAGTGCTCCATCCTCAATTAACTAGTCTAGTTTCGAGGGAAGTAAGTAGCTAGAGTTGTTAAAATCTCACCCATTGGGCAATTATTTACCTCTATGTTCTCGTGTATAATTTTCTCTGCCAAAGAAGTGAGATTCCCGTCACATAACACCGAGTGACAGAGAATTGGCTGTCGGCGTGTAAGGGTGCCGCTTTAACGCTTGTCCTTCTTCAACAATATCAATGGTCTGAAGCTGTGTGGACTTTTCTACACTGTTGTTTCTGAAGCATTAATTTATGTGTGATTTCCGGCTGTAGTTTTCAAGGTCATTAGAAGCGAGCCCAGCTAAATATGTGTACATCACTATGCATAAGCATGGAACTAAGGATCAAAACATGCAATTATAATTATTAAAAATGTCTAGAAAGAAATTTTTACATCTTGCCTATATATATATATATTAAAATATAGATATATTTGGCATCAATGTACATATTACAGGGCTTGAAGTAAAGCTTAAAAGAACAAGTGTCATTTCAAGAGCTATCGGCACCTGGCTAATGCTGAAATATAAACCTGTGCTGAATATGTCTGACGGTCCAAAATGTGACTGCAGCATACAGCATAAAAAGGACAAAATATATGGGCTTTTAAAAGAATATCACAACACATAAGCATCTTGCGTAGCTAGTTTCAAAATTAACAAACCATGCATTCGTCATACAGTGCAATATTTGGCACTAAGCTAAGTTAGCAACAGTGTATCACATGCAGTGTAATATTCAGTACTGTGCCAAGTTGGCAGTGGTATAAATTATCAATGCCTGGGTGGATGAACTAAGTATTAATAACATAGACTTATATGGGATTAAATAAATCATCAATAGTATATGTGTGTATCGGCAATGTTATATATTTCGTTTTCTCTTGGTTTATATGGCTTCGCCGTGGAGCTCAATCTTCAAGTACGTAGTAATGTGTTGCATTCTTCTTTCTCTAAGCCAGCCAATGTTTTGACGTCTTGCAATGACGTCATCGAGTTAGGGTTACTTATGGTATTTAGGTTTTTGAGATTGATGTGAAATTCACAAAAAAAATAACATTTGTTTACGTTAAGAGAGTGGGGCCTAAAATGGACGCTGGTGTCAGAGTCCTTCCCGGCGACCCCCTGCTTTTTTATGGTAATATAATTTAAAAACTGATTGCGTAATTTGATACTTTAATTACACAGAATAATCAGACACCTTTCATTAAAAGTGACTTCAGAATATGAAATATATAAAAACAGGGAGAAAGTGTAGGAAGGCTGAAGAGACAGAAAAGTTAAAAGGGAAATTTAGAAAAGGGAATTTCAACTGATCCCTTTAATTGATCGGCCGTTTTTTTCTCGCTCTCTCGCTCGCTCTCTCTCTCTCTCTCTCTCTCTCTCTCTCTCTCTCTCTCTCTCTCTCTCTCTCTCTCTCTCTCTCTCTCTCTCACTCACTCACTCTCTCCGCTCTCTCTCTCTCTCTCGCTCTCTCTCTCTCGCTCTCTCTCTCGCTCTCTGTCTCGCTCTCTCTCTCTCTCTCTCTCTCTCTCTCTCTCTCTCTCTCTCTCCCTCTCACTCTCTTGCTGTCTTTCTCTGATGTTTAATAATATAAAGAATGCCGAGCGCTTTACTCACCTGTCTGCTTTAGCGCAAGCAGCGTAGACAACAGCTATGATAGCAAGTAATATGCGAGGAAGAAACTGTTACAGAACCACTCAAACCTGTCTTCTTTTGCTCGTCGGAGAAATTATGTTATAAAGTATACTATGAGGGAGAAACACCTGAATAATCATGTGCAAACAAACCTCCAATAAGTAGATTGGAGGTTGATGTTTTACATGTGCCAGGTTTTGGATAAATGATAGACAAAAGTGTACAAATTGAAAAATTCCATTTTACTAGACTCTTATTCACAAGTGGGCTGTAAGGGGGATTTAATAATAAATAAAACAGTTTTTTGAAAGCTCACATGATGATTTGGAAGTGTATATATTGAAAGAAATAAAAAATTATGTGTTTATTTCTTAACTTTTCATTATAATTTATATCATTAAATTTACGTTCGGAACGACGGCTCCATCGGGAAGATCCGACAGCACGAACTGGCTTGTAGTGAATTTGATTATACTCAAAACAAACATTGTATTAGCTATAGTAAATGAATAAAAACAACTACCTGGAACCGTCACTTAGAATGAGTGGCATGTAATTTATTTCCATTATAAAAGAGCAATGACAATAGCTATAATGAAATAATTGCTGGCTAATGAATCGTCTTTTTACGACCGTCGTAACGTCACACTATGAAAACTAAGCAATTACACTGTTGCCATGTGGGCGTGCATAGCGCCACAGATGTCAGGGATTAAACAAGTGGTTCTTGCAAAACAAAGAGGCAGTTATTAGAAAATTGTTTCTTGTGGAGTAAAAGCAATATGTTGCTTCTTTAGATGAAATACGCACAGGTGGATGGCGTAGTATTGACCTCAGTGAGAGGATAACCAACTTAAAGTGGACAGTTAAAAAGCAATGCAGTAGATATTCTGATGACCTATTCGTCAATGTATAGCGTAGTGTAGTCTTGTTAGTATATTAACGGATAAACACTGTCACAATGGACAAGACCGCAATGAGAAGAGTCACACTAATTGGCTTCAACAAAACCAGCCCCGACGAAGGTGAGGGATGACACATACGGTTGTACCATAAGCGGCATATTTTATATTAATATCCATACTAAAAATATACAAAATGATGTCAGCTTTCAAGGGACGTGTCTTGGTAAATTGGGGCTTCGAAGTGTTAGTAATAAATAAATGCTTTAGTTTATTCTTTCCGTTTGATTCGACAGCTAAATCAACAAGGCAGATGAAACGACAATGATGTTATGTAGAGAGGACCCAACCATTTTTAAAGCGATATACCCTTCTCATCAAAAAATTAAAAAAAACTGACCTTAGACCTGTTCGTAGAGCTTACCCTGATCTCTAATGTTTACCCTGAAACCTTGTGCGTACTCTATTTTCTTATGCTTACCTTAATCGCTACAGCTTACCTTAATCTCTCATGCTTACTCTATAACCCCTTATGCTTACCTTAATCGCTAATGCTTACCCTAATACTTAATGCTGAATCTAATCCCTGACTCTAATAACTAATTCTGACCCTAATTCCTAAAACTGACCCTAATCCCTAATGCTTACAGTAAGCCCTAATGCTGAACATTAATCTGCAATGCTTACCCTAACCACTAAGACTTACCGTAACCGCTAATACTTACCCTAATTTCTAAGGCTTAACGAAATTATTTTTACTTACCTTGATCCCTAGCAATGAAAATGTAAGTTTAATTAATTGTTACTGTGGACACAAAATGACACCCAGCTTTAAATAGCAGCGTTACCAATAAAACAAAGTAAAACAAAGTGCGGAAATACGGGACGACCTGGAAAGCATGCTGAGGCTGATGCCATGACTACATTCTTCATATCATGCGCATGCGCAATTTAGTCAGATCCAGTGATAATAACGGCCTGACACAAAACATAGACCTGCACATTTAATCAAAACCTCGCTACTTTCCCCAACACAAGTACTATACAGATGACTATTGCTACCAAACCCCCTCCCCCCCTTCACCCCCAACCCATCCCAACCACAGCTGACTTTTAAATTAAAAATGATGCGACAACCAGCAACTGCCCTTATGCATTACCCGCCATGGCGTTGCCAGCATTGGTTAATTCAAGCATTAGTTTTTTCTTCACTGTAATCACCATCTGTGATCTGAGAACCTCAGGGGTGTCAATCGTCACCTTAAGCGGGTCATCTGCAATCACCTGACCACGAACTTGATAGGATTTATGTAGCTAGAATTACAAAAACATCCGTTAATTTCATTTAAAAAATAAATAATTTCATTAGGTACCTCTAGAAAATGTAAGTGGAAATCTGTATTTTTTTAAATTTAATTTTGCAAGAAAACAAAGAGGCGATTCTCATGAGCTTGAAAACTCCAGAAATAACAGCAACATGTGTGAAGGTGACGCTTTAAGTATTCAAGCTCGGCTTGTATAACAGCAGGCCTTTCAGGCAGATTTGACAAGGTTCATAGGTGGCCCTGAAAAGAGCAGTCTATTTCAGGGCCAGGGAAATAAAGTGAATTGCAATTAGCACACACACACGTGTCGTCCATTTGTCTGGCTGAGGTACCGTTGTCATCCTGGCTGTTGTAATTACCGCAAACTTAAGACTTGCTTTAGCAAGCTATTGCTTTCAGATAAACAGCAGGCGGACAAGAATGGGACGGGGCAAGGGGGGGGGCAGCGCTGGCGGGGGGGGGGGGGGGTGGGGCAAATTTATATGCTGTAGAGGTACTGTACTGAAAGCCATTGTCGTGCGGAACGCCAAGATTCCTGAAACCCTCCCCTATCCAATGCACCTCCCCCCCTCTAGTCACCTCCCCCCCCCCACTCACCTGGTAATTTATGGCCGTGTCATCGATCAAACGCATCTACGAAGAATTGATCAACCTGTGCGGAATTCCTCTGCCATAATTATCCCACCGAAGAAGGCAAAACAGTGGAACCACGGCATTGGACCACCTCCCTCTTGGGACCACCTCTGAATTGCGGCACATTTTTCGGTCCAACATGCGCACCATAGACTTAAATGGTTAAGAAAACTCCCAGTTGGGACCAACTCGGATCGGACCATTTCAGGCCGCTTTTTTCGGTCCCGACCCCTCAAAATGCCTGAAATGGGACCGCTGTCAGTCAGTGGGGAATCCACTGTATTTTTGCGACACATTACTTGCAACACTGAGCATGTTGCTGTCTTAGATATTGTTGCTAAGGATTATGGAAGCAAGTGTGTAACCAGAGAGGGGCTTAGTTTTGTTATCTATACTTTTGTACCTTGTCTAAACAATAGCGGTTGACAACATACAAACCCGTGACATCTTAATTTATGTAGTGCCTATTCTTTTAGTAATTGAGCCGACCCAAATGCCACCGAATTCATAATGACAATTAAATGTCAATTTAAGCACCTAAAGGTAATTTATTTTCAGAGAAACTCTTTGATTTTCAGAAAACTTTCGGTAGAAACAAAACAAAAGTCTGCAAAATAGAATGCGTATATGAGTCTATAACACGCAGATTGTTATACAGTTGAGACATAATAGATGTTATTATAAATGAACATAACTTTCTTTGTGTATGGACATCAAACTTGAATCTGCGGTTAACTCGCAAAATTTTACTCAAGTAGGACCAAGTCTCCCAAATGGCAACACCTCTGAAATAGGGCACTTTTTATCCCGTCCCAAGGGTGGTCCGATTTCAGAGGTTCTACTGTACTTTTCTATGGCCATCAGCAGTTTGCAAATATACTCAACAAAAAAAGAAACGCAACACCTATAGAGGTTGTTATTTTTTTTTCTATTAGTATATTTAATTTTTCTTGTACATTCTATTACTTGGAAAATGATTGTCCAAACAATGTGTCAAAATCATTCCCCGCTCTATCTTACAACTGGAGCGAGCAGTCACGTGACCTAAACTGGTAGTCTAGCACATTGTGAAATAACCGCTGAGAGTTATTGAATTATTTTTTCATAGTCTCAACCCTTAAGAAAAGAGTGCACGTTGTACAAAATTTTAAGTTTCTGGAACGATCCTAACCGATGCCACGTTTAACCGCAATTGAGCGAGAGCGTGCGATCGGCATGCTCGAAAGTGGAAAAACGGCAACTGACGTGGCGCGGGCGTTTGGCGTCCACAAATCGACGGTTACTCGCCTGAGAATAAGATTAGATACAACAGGGTCCACATCCGATCGTCCTAGAACGGGCAGGCCACGGTCAACGACCCTTGACCAGGACCGACAGATCCGCTTGTCACACCCTATTCAACCCTTTTAGGACACACGAGATATTAGGCTTGTGAACTGCTTTTCGGATACCTTCAGTTTACGTAAGCATTACAGCGTAACGATAAGAATGAAGCTTTGAATTTTTAGAGAAATGAAATTATCTATTGATTCTGAGTCTATACCTAAAATTTTGTTGTTATCTGTCCAGTATTGACAATATAACAGCCATTTGAAAAAGTTGCGTTTCTTTTTTTGTTGAGTATATGTTGTTCTTCTAACGAAACGTAAATGATATTGGACATTTACAGTAAAACAATAGAATGGTACTCGTATGCAATTCCTCCAATCATCATTAAATTTTACCCACCCCCGTAACGTATATAATAATAATAATAATAATAATAATAATAATAATAATAATAATAATAATAATAATAATAATAATAATAGTTTATTTTCCGAAGAACCAGTTAGAGCGTTTTACGAGATTTTCGAATTACGTCAGGAGTTTCTCAGTTTCTCAGCCATTGCAGAAATGTTACTGCTACAAAATGTGGAACCTTGAAGTAAAAATGCAATTGGCTGGAAAAGTGAGATAAACAAAAAATGGCGTATAATTGCTCAATACTGTTAGTGCTTATCCCGCTACTGTTTGTTCACGCCCCAATTGCACCATTTGACGAAACCCTGCAATTATTTGTTTGAAATTCAATTTTTCCGAAAACTATTTTCGGCTTGTTATTGGAGTTGAACCTCGTTTCAGTTACAATAAGAGGCGATATAAGGTTATTTGTTGGCTACTAAAAGGATTGACCACAGTGTACCTCTGTGGCCAAGACGATCTGAGCAGTGTAGTTCTGAATGACTGACGGGGTGAGCAGTGCAGTAGTATGATTGACGGCGTGAGCAGTTTAGTAGTTTGATTGACGTCGTGAGTAGTGCAGTAGTATGATTGGCGGCGTGAGTAGTGCAGTAGTATGATTGGCGGTGTGAGTAGTGCAGTAGGCTGAGTGACAGTATGAGAAGTGCAGTAGTATGATTGACGGCGTGAGTAGTGCAGTAGTTTGATTGACGGCTTCAGCAGTGCAGTAGTGTTATTGACGGTATGAGTAGAGTAGTAGTATGATTGACGGCTTGAGTAGTGCAGTAGTTTGATTAAAGGCGTGAGCAGTGTAGTAGTATGATTGACAGCGTGAGCTGCGCAGTAGTATGATTGACGACATGAGCAGTGCGGTAGTTTGATTGACGGCACGAGCAGTGTAGTAGTGTGATTGACGGCGTGAGCAGTGTAGTATTGTGATTGCCGGAGTAAGCAGTTTAGTGGTATGATTGGCGGTGTGAGTAGTGCAGTAAAATACTTGACGGCATGGGCAGTGCGGTAGTATGATTGACGGCACGAGTAGTGCAATAGTATGATTGTCGGCGTGAGTAGTGCAGTAGTATGAGTGACGGCGTGAGTAGTGCAGTAGTGTGATTGACGGTCTGACTAGTTCAGTAGTATGACTGACGGCGTGAGAATTGCAGTAGTATGAGTGACATTTTGAGTAGCGCAGTAGTATGATTGACGGCGTGAGTAGTGCAGTAGTATGATTGACGGCGTGAGTAGTGCAGTAGTATGAGTGCTGGCGTGAGTAATGCATTAGTATCATTTACGGCGTGAGTAGTGCAGTAGTATGATTGATGGTTTGAGTACTGCATTAGTATGATTGACGGCATGAACAGTGCAGTAGCTTGATATCACTACGCCACTTCCGAGGGAAATGTCAATCATTGTCCTTGCCAAAATTCGGACAGGCATCAACGCAAAGCTAAGAGATGTTAGACAAACCATTTGGTGCTGTGCTGCTGTTTACTCACCAAACCATCAGCAATTCCATCTGTCTCCGCATATTGAGTAAATAATGACATTACTCTCAGTATAGCTCCCCTCAGGGTCATTTAATGAAATAAATAGAGGTTTTTTTTTCGACCTTCATATCGACTTTTATCAATCAGCAAACACTTGAGTCCAACGCAGCGAAATCTAATCGTGCGTTTTGATTGGTTAATGCCTCGCCTAGTAACAATGCCAGGTGTGAACGATTACATTCGCCTTTGTAAACCAAAAAACTGATTCATTTATATACTTTTTTTTGTTACTTTTTTCATTAGCCATTTCATATACTTGCCCATCAATATTTAATAAAGCGATTCAGTTTCGTCTATGGACAGTAAAAACAGGACTAAATACACAGCACGTGAATCAGAAAACATCGCGGTTCAGTTTCGTCAGTGTGAACTTAATCGTAAATGGTTGGACTAGATGCATAGGAGTTGAAAGAAATAACATCAAAATCACTTCGAAATATTGTATTGAGCTCAATGTGGATTAGAAAATCACGTTAATAACAAACCAACAGCCCCATCATAACAGAAAGAACGAACTATTTTTATTTATTTGTTTCTTTTTTTTTATGTTTTATCCTCCGCTGGAATATTGCAAATTTCCTTCATGGAGCATGCACACTCGAAACCGTGAACTGGACTTATTCTGCTTGCTCATAGCTAAGTTATACCTTCACATATATTGCCATGTGTTACCACGTGTTACCGCATCTTGCCATATGTCAGCAGGTGTTATCAGATAACACCAAAATGTTGCAATATGCTACCACATTTTGCATGTGGTACCACATGTTACCATGTGTTACCTTATAACTATGTGTTATTTCAGGCGGACATATGAATGTGTTCACATTCCTGCTGAAGATAATTTGCCATGTGTTACTACCTGTTACCATATGTTTTCATGTGTTACCACATGTTACCATATGTAATCATGTGTCACCAAATGGTACAATATGCTACCACGTGTTGCCATGTGTCACCATATGATACCACATTTTACCATATGTTACTATGTGTTACCATTTCAGGCGGACATATGGACGTGTTCAAGTTCCTGCTGAAGAGGGGTGCCAGGGTCTGCGTCGCCTTGAATGGGTCAACACTCCTGATGGAGGCTGTGGACAAAAATCAGGTCAACGATCCTCAAATATCGATCACAATGTGTGGCTAAACACGTGCTGCACACGTGCAGGGCTCGTGCCCGATGGGTGTTCAGTCGCTTTGGCCAGCAAGCAGTGACCATATGTTTGCCATTCGTTTTCCATGTGGTCACTGAATTAGCGTAGGTTTATTGGTATATTGCGGATAATTTCTACATATTGATTCTGTCCCACCTACGAAACAATAAGACGTCGATAAAACGTCTGTTTGCAGCTCCGATGTCGTTCAACGAAATTTCTAGTTTTTCCCCTTAAGTTGCATTTTTCTATTTTCGTCATCACAGATCTTTTTTCCTCCACATTCAATCAGCTTTGGCAAAAAGTTTGGTTTGGACATTACTTTTTAGACGTTTAACAGACGTTAGGTGCACAAAAATATGGTCCCAGGGCAGATGTCGCTCTGTCCTATGTCCTCCCACAGCCGTTTCTTTCCCACCTCATGTGAGAGGCAAGCCGACTTTCAATTTTAGACGTTTTTTTCCAACGTCTTTTCAACGTCTGCAGAACTTCCTATTTTTAACTGGATGACGTAGAAAGTATTCTGTGTGGAGATTGAAGCTCATTTGCCATGGCGTTTGCGCTCTTGTGATTGGCTTGTCTCCTAAGACTTGTGTGATCATCTGTGCCTTGTTGCGGTGCGAGGATGGAGGGTGTTGGGGTGGGAGGGTGGACTGAACTAAGCAATTAGCAGCTGTTAATGTGACGCAAAAGGCCATCGGCTTTTCTACTGAGATTGATTGATTATAGCAATAAGTTTTGTTGAGTTGTGTTGATTTTACTTACCACTCTGACTCCACCCCCACCCCCCACCTACTACCCCACAACTGCATTGCCACAGCAAGTGCACCGCAACTCCGAAAATCAGACCACCGGCCGGTCTGGGAGAAAGTGGGGTTCTATCCGGCCGCACCACCACCACCCCTCTCTCTCAGTCGCCCCCCCCCCCCCCAGCAGCTGGGAAACAGTGACGCGTTTGAAAGTATATAGATTAAGCTTCTTCTTCTTTCTTCTTCTTCTTCTTCTTCTTCTTCTTCTTCTTCTTCTTCTTCTTCTTCTTCTTCTTCTTCTGCTCCTTCTTCTTCTTTCTCTTCTTCTTCTGTGATTTTTGTATTGAAGACTTGGCTATAATACAACGCTTTTCTTCATCTCCCAGCTCTAAAAATAAATCTTTTGAAATCACTTAATAACAAACTAAGAACCAAAAAAAAAAGAAGAAAAAAACGAAGACATTTCTTTATTACTTAGAAAACAATGCATCTAAATCCAAGGTTCTTCGTTTGTGTGTGAGGGGAGAGGAGGGGGTGAGAGGGAGAATTTATTCTTTGTCCAAAAAAAGGGAACGTGAGCAGAAAGATGCTTCATAAACCTCGTCTATAATCACGCAACACATACATTTAGTCATTACCGAATCCATTCATGGGTAATGGACATCTCTCCACAAGTGATGGT
This sequence comes from Protula sp. h YS-2021, assembly GCA_949752745.1. Classification (NCBI taxonomy): domain Eukaryota; kingdom Metazoa; phylum Annelida; class Polychaeta; order Sabellida; family Serpulidae; genus Protula; species Protula sp. h YS-2021. Next base: position 68,238,746 of record OX457030.1, read on the forward strand.
GGGTAGACAAAGGGCTGGGGTGGGGGAGGGAGGGAGGGAGGGAGGGAGGGAGTAGAGAAAAGGGTGGGGGGGGGGAGATGGAGTGTGTTTCCGGCACTTCCAAGATAAATGATGAGTAAAAGACGAACTGAGGAAATTCCATTACGACCAGGAAATGATTAAGCATTGAAATGGCATCAACCACACTTGTTTTTATGTCGACATTCGGTTAATGTGCTGTCGCTGGGTGTTCAAGGAGAGATGCTGAAAGCTGTACCGAAAACAGAATGTATCGACACCATGGAAGGGCACACTCCGGAATAAAAGCCACAGCGGAATAAAAGCCCGCCCGGGATAAAAGCCAACCCAGAATAAAAGCCCGCCCGGGATAAAAGCCACCCTGGAATAAAAGCCAACACGGAATAAAAGCCACCACCGGAATAAAAGCCACCCCGGAATAAAAGCCCGCCCGGGATAAAAGCCAACCCAGAATAAAAGCCCGCCCGGGATAAAAGCCACCCTGGAATAAAAGCCAACACGGAATAAAAGCCACCCCGGAATAAAAGCCAACCCGGAATAAAAGCCACCCCGGAATAAAAGCCAACCCGGAATAAAAGTCATCCCGCAATAAAAGCCACCCCGGAATAAAAGCCCGCCCGGGATAAAAGCCACCCCGGAATAAAAGCCCGCCCGGGATAAAAGCCAACCCGGAATAAAAGCCAACCCGAAATAAAAGCCACCCCGGAATAAAAGCCAACCCGGAATAAAAGTCATCCCGCAATAAAAGCCACCCCGGAATAAAAACCACCCCGGAATAAAAGCCACTCCGGAATAAAAGCCCGGCCTGGATAAAAGCCACCCCGGAATAAAAGCCAACCCGGAATTAAAGTCATCCCACAATAAAAGCCACCCCGGAATAAAAGCCACCCCGGAATAAAAGCCACCCCGGAATAAAAGCCACCCCGGAATAAAAGCCACTCCGGAATAAAAGCCCGGCCGGGATAAAAGCCACCCGGAATAAAAAGCACAACAGAATATAGCCCACCATAAAAGACAACACACCGAGACTTTAGTGAGATGGTTTATGAACTAATCACTGCATTAGTCGATAGGATAATCACTCATCCATCTCATCAGTTATTTATTCTGTCAGCTCACGATCTTATTAGTCACTACATGATCTGGTTAGTCAGTTTATGATCTGGTCAGTCAGGTCATAATCTGGTTAGCAAGGTCATGATCTGGTTAGTCAGTTCCTGACCTGGTTAGTCAGTTCATGAACCAGTCGACAGACTCCTGTTATCTGATCATTCGACAGTCTCTAGTGCCTTGAAGAATGTAGCCGAGTAATTGATTCAACCAAAACACCATCCCAGCAAACAACCGACGTCTTTTTTGGTTGAAAAAAGGTTGGATTTTGGTCGCGACGACTTCACAACCATATTCTGACTTATTACCCCAACACCCGACTTTATTCCGACGTTGCAAACGTCGGTTTTCTGACGTCATTCCGACGTTGCAAAAACGATCAAAAAGCGATGAACATTATTATCGCTCACCGGAAATGGAAGTCATTTTGAAAAAGAAGAAGAAAAAACGTAATTTTCACATGAAAATTTTAGAATTTTGATGGCGCATCGGTATTTTTCTTCCTAGATTTTAAAAATGCACATGGAAAATGCTTTCGTATGTATTTCGCAACAGTAGTTGAATGATTAATTATCTATTAATTATATAACTCTAGACAGTTTCAGGTCGGAATCCGACGTCGGTTCCAATTTCGTATACGACCTAAAACCGACTTAATTCCGACGTCGGATTTAGGTCGGAACCTGACGTCGGATTTAGGTCGGAACCCGACGTCATTCTGACGATGAAAACCCGACGTCGGTTCCATTTCATACACAACCAAAACCGGCACGTCAGTCCGACTTCGGAAACGTCGGGTTTCGACGTCGACCCGACGTCATTCTGACGTTTTAATGTTTGCTGGGATGTTCCTGGATGATATCGATCGTGTTTCCGTTTCGAATACTAAACACTTCCCTCTACACAAACACGAACACAATAAATTCAATGAATTGGACATGGGGACCAAGAGGGAGGGGGCACAGGGGGGGGGGCACGGTGGGGGGGGGGGGGGGGGTAAGGAGTAACCGTGTATGCAATATTCATCTTTTCAACGATATTCTTTTGTTATTCGAGTGATCGGGGGTTTTCTTTTTCAAGTCTTCCTCTGGTGCAGCTGGGAATATAAAACATAACGTTATAGCAATGCGCCTTTAGAAAACAATTCCATAAGTTTATTGTGCCGGAATGCTGAATAATGGACGAGCACTTAGTTAATGAAATTTATATAAAGCTCTACCATTGTTCGTGTCAGAGAATGCATTCCCTGCGGAGCACGCATCTATAATGTGACAAGCTCTGATTGCTGGTTAGTTGCACCTAGAAAAATATCCGAAGGTACGCGGCAATCCCCGAAGTTACACGAATATCTCCCGAAGGTACACGAAAATGCCCGAAGTTGTACGAAAATTCCCGAAGTCAATTGCAATTAGAGAAGATAGTGTTTATTACGAACAAGCCCATCCCTTTGAAAGATCATATCGTATATCGTAATCCTTTTAGTTAGTATATACCATTTCTCTTCTTCTTCTTCTTCTTCTTCTTCTTCTTCTTCTTCTTCTTCAAATCTCATATATAATTCAGGATGTCTCCTATCATTGTTTCTCGTTAGTTTTCTCAATAAATTTACATGTTCTGGTTTGTTTTTATATGTATTTTTGTAATTAATTCCCTTTTTACATATTCTATGATATTTTGTAATATTCTGTAATATTCTTCATTATTAACCCATGACAATTATTTTTCCTTTATTTTTCAAGTTCATTTCATCAACTACTCCGGTGATTTCATATGTTTATACGGAAGTGCATTACAAGCCGGTGTGTGTTATAATTCTCCACACTCACACGCTCTGCCCATAACAAAAGTGAACAAATTTGCTCAGTACACCACTGAAGTGTGACACCGAAGCTGCAATACCGTTGATGTTACTCGAGCAGAATTATCAGATCAAAACATTCAAGTCGATTAAATGAAGCTATTTCCATTATTGATGGAGGTCACCTTTTTTTTTTAAAGCAGAATTCTGACTGCCATAGAGTAACCGACTGTAAAACCATAATGGCACTGCCCAGATGCTGCTGTGTGGATAAAATATGTGCGTCTCATAACAGTGTAGATTATTATCTGAGAAGCGAAAGGTTTTCACTATTTGATTAGAACTGATTTTAAAATTGACTTGTGGGAAGAAAAATTGAGGAGCAAATGTTGAATAGAAAATCGGCCCATCCATCCAACCCTCCTCAACCTCCCACCCTCCGCCCCGACACCCTCCTCACCACTGAAAGTCCGTTATGATAAGTTTCACTGTACATATATACCATATATTCCATTATTTCCATTTAACAGACAGAGTTCGTCCACTATCTCCTGAAATCGTCTGACGAGTTGAGCATTGACGTCAATCACCAAGACAAGGAGGGCAACAATGCGCTCTTCTACGCCGTCGCCAATGGCAACTATAACGTCTTCCAAACACTCCTCAATGCTGGTAATAAAGTCATGACGTCACCTAGGCTGCGCCATTCCACAGTGTAGATTAATTTTTTAAACAATAACCTTTAATACGACTTTCTGGTCATATTTTTGAAAGTGAAATTCAAAGTAATCCTTTTTGTCTAATAGTTCATTCATAAAACTGTCAAAAGAAATATTTATAGGAATGCTGGCTTTGTGATTAACAGTGATGATTTATTATTAAAATCATATTAAGTAAGAATCATCGATAAGTAGTGTTAGAATATGTGTATGAGCCACATTAATTTCTCAGTGAACACGTTCTGCTTTGGTGCACCCCCACCCCCAGGCTGCCACGTTGCCCTGGACAACCACGGGAGAACACTACTGATGCAGGCGTCACTGCACGGCCACCTGGAGCTGGTGCGACACGTCATCAACTTCTCCGAGAGCCTCGCCATAGACATACATCATCGAGACAAAGACGGCAGGAACGCTCTCTTCTACTGGTAAATACACGAAAATTGTGTTCCTAATTAAAAAGAGGAGAAATAGAATTATATTTGTGAGGATTTTATTATAATACTCAGCATAATTGCTGGTTTTACATTATTATTATTATTATTATTATTATTATTATTATTATTATTATATCATAAGTAGTAGAAGTACTAGTAGTACCATTAAAGAAATATATTATTTATCATAGAACTACTCTTACATTTAATAGCAGTATTGGATACTATTTTTAGATTATTTGTAAAGCGCTTGGAGCAAATAGTTGAATAAGCACTATAGAAAGTGACACCATTACCATTTACATAGTATTAGCAGTAGTAGTAGTAGTAGTAGTAGTAGTATTTTTATTGTTACATCCTTAGTCTTCCTAACAATTATATATACTTATAGACTGACAAAAGTATGCTGATTGGTCGATTTTTTGCAGCATAGAAAACAACCATTATGACGTCATGGAGTTCCTTCTGTTATCAGGCGTAAAACCCGAGCAAGACAATTGTGCGAGAAATAACATCATGCAGGCATGCAGGTGAGGGCAGTGCGAGACGAGTGTCCAGGGACGCCCCCCCCCCCCCCCCCACTACGCATGCACAAACACACACTCTCTCATTGAGAGACGGAGGTGTCCATCGACGCCCCCCCCCCCTCCCTCACCCACATACACACTCAGTGAGAGACGGAGGTGTCCATCGACGCCCCCCACACACATATATTCTCTCTTTCTCTCTCCAAGAAAAATAATAAATGAACGTAACCATGTGTAAATAAATAAATACACTGAAAATAAAAATAAATAAATAACACAATTAACGATACTAATAATAATAATAATAATAAATACAAGTAGTAGTAGTAGTAGTAGTAGTATCGATATTTGAGAGGTGGGGATGAGGGTATATGGATTAAAATAACCACACCACTCGTAATGTGGCATATTTTGTTATTGTCTTTATTTCAGATCAGGTTTCATGGACATTCTTCAATACCTCGTGAGCAATTCAGAACAGCTGGGGCTCGACATCAACAGCACAGACAGTAACGGCGAGAACGCCCTCTTCTACGCCGCCAGATGTAACAAGCCAACCATATACCAATACCTCCTTGATCAAGGTCATTTCCCCTGTCATTTCCCCTGTCTCTCAAATTGAGCAATTCGCATCGGGACAGTTCGGGCATGTACTAAATTTAGGGTATGGGTTATTTGCACTATAACAAATAGAATAAAAGTGCTACGGCATGTTTTTTTAATTGTCTCAGTAAAGCCTGTAATGTGTTTGAGGACACCATGAGGACACTGTGAGCACACTTCAAGGACACTATGAGGACACTATTAGGACACTATGAGGACAGTATGAGTACACTATGAGGACACTATGAGTACACCATAAAGGCACTATCAGGACACTATGAGGACACTGAGAGGACACTATGAGTACACTATAAGGACACACACTATGAATACACTGTAAGGACACTATGAGGACACTATGAGTACACTATCAGGACACTATGAGGACACTATGAGTACACTGTAAGGACACTATGAGGACACTATGAGTACACTATAAGGACACTATGAGAACACTATGAGGACATAATGAGGACACTATTAGTGCTATATATTCTCAGTATATATATATTTGACAGTAAACATATCAACATGCATAATACGTTTCATTTTGAACATCTTTGTGTTTGCATTTACTTCTACAGTATTTAAAGAGCTAAAAGCCGTGACGTCTTACATCATTTAAAAATTAAGCGGTTTTTTTTTTCAAAAAAAAATAAATAGATAAATAAATATGACTCTAAATTTCTTTATAATATTAAAATTCATGTGTCGCTGTCCTAAATACGTGACAACAACAAAATATAAACGTTTCCCCGCCCCTCGCCCCACCCCTCAACCTCCAAACAAACCACAGTGTAGATGTAATGTTCAGTGATAGAAACGTTCGTGGTTTGCAGGCATTGCTGTGGCGTGTAACAAGCACGGGATCAGCATTCTCTCCCAGAGCCTTCACGACAAGAAACACGAACTCACTAATGCTATTCTGAGGAGTGGGAAAAACCTGGGTGGTAAGGACTCCCCGCCCCCACCACACACACACACACACACACACATACACACATACACACACACCTTCACACAAAACCTGGAAGGTGAGGACTCCTCCTACCCCTCCCCAGCAGCACACACACCCCCCTCATAAAACCTGGGCAGTAGGGGAAAATAAAGGTTCTGGATCTTTTCTGGATCACTATGCTGATCCAGAACTCTTATTGACGTTCTAGATCAGTAGAATGTTCTAGAAGAGAGTGATCCAGAACTCTTATATTAGAGTTTTGGTGTAGGTTCGAATCCTGCTCGTGCCTATTAGCTGTGCACTCAGTTATCCCTAGGGATTCAAACTGGAATCAAACACATGTTTGATTTATGACGTCACAATGATTGACAGGTGGCTCAGAACCCCTCGTCACCTAGGGGCTGTGACGTCACAGGTGGCTCAGAACCCCCTACGCCTACGGGCTGTGAGTCATTATGGGGGGGGGGGAGGGCGCTGGCTCAGCCGTCGCTATAAATAGCCATCTGATCCAAAACTCTTGTAAGAGTTGTGGATCACTCTCTTCTAGAACATTCTACTGATCTAGAACGTCAATAAGTGATCCAGAAAAGTGGTCCAGAATTCTTATTTTCCCCTACTCACCCCCCCCCCCCCCCACACACACACACACCCTCACACAGAACCTAGAAGATGAGGACTCCTCCTAACCCCCGCCCCGCCCCTACACACACATAAAACCTGGGTGATAAGGAACCCCTCGCCCCAACACCACACACACACACTCACACAATACCTCGGAGGTGAGGATTCCTCCTCCCTACCATACACACACACATAAGACCTGGATGGCAAGGACCTCCCCCAACCCCCTCCCCTTAACACCACACACACACACACACACACACACACACACACACACACACACACACCCCTCATACTACTTGGGAGGTAAGGACTCAGGCCTGGAATGTTCTGACAGCAATAACACACCAACACCCCACATCCCACCACCACCCCCCCCCCCCCACACACACACCCCCACACAAAACCTGGGTGATAAGGACTCAGGCCTGGAATGTTCTGTCAGCAACAACCACCCCCCCCCCCAACAACCCTCCTCCTCGGTGCTAAGGGATTAAGCTTAGAATATACTATGAGCAACACCAAGCTCATCGCCCCCTCTTCCCCTCCACCCCCTCCCTCCATCCTTCCCGCCCGACGGAAAAACAGCATCAGTGGATACAATCGGATACAAGAAAGTATGAGCATCTGTTTGGTTCACCACCGCTGTGAAAATGAAACATGTGAGAATCGGAGTTGGGAAAAGAACATTAAAAAACTATTTCATTAAATCATTACTGTATTTTAAAGTCATAAAACAATCAATTGGGATAAGTATCCTTATTTATTTTTTTCTCTTTGAAAAAATAACCACTTTTGGTCGTGATTTTCAGAAGCGGTGCGTGGTCGTGACGTCACAGGAAAGACGTCATTCCACCATTTCGTTGCCATGGGAGACATCGACACACTGACAAAGTTATCGCCGTACTACGTGACGTCGGAGGACCACGACAGCGACGGAGTGACGTTACTCATGTATTCATGCGCCAGGGCCGAATCGAACCAGATCAGTATTACACGATATCTGATAGAAACTCTGCATGTGTCCGTTACTGCTATAGATAACAAAAACAGAGACGCACTCATGCATGCCGTTATGGCGTGCAATTATGAAGCCGTTATCTACCTACTAGAAAACACTAGTAATTTGCTTCTGGCTGATAAGGAAGGCTCGACGGTGCTAATGATAGCGGCGGCTAATGGTAGCTTAGTGATATCGGAAGCTTTGCTCCAATCAAAATGCGCTAAAGACCTTGCTATAAAAACAGACAGTTACGGACGGAATGCATTTCACTACAGCGCTATGCATGGCAAACAGGCGTGTCTGGGGTTACTGTGCGCGTACGGCTGTGATATCAACGCCAGGGACCAGCAGGGGTTGACACCACTGGTGTATGCTATACGAGGGGGACACCACGGTATGGTGAACGCATTGCTCAAACGCGCCGCCAAAGTGAGCCTGTGTGATAGCCAAGACCGGAGTGCCTTACATCATTGTTTCTGCAAACCTTCCCCCAATATCAAGTTCGTATTTGTTGTTGTTTTTTTTTCTTTTTTTTTTTTTTTTTTTGCATTTGTTGTTGTTGTTGTTTTTTTTGTTTTTTTTTATTGTTGTTGTTGTTGTTTGTTAGTTTTTTTTTCTTGGTTTTTTTTACTTGTTTGTTCGTTTAATTATGTTTGTTTGATTTTTTTTTTTTTGGTTTTTGCCTTATTTCGGATCTTTAAATCCAGACTTATAAAAATCTGCATTCAGTTCCTTATTGTTTTTTTTCATTATAGGAAGGCGAAGTTGAATGCTGTATTGTGATTGGTTTCAGATGTGTAAATGAATGCTGTATTGTGATTGGTTCCAGATGTGTAAATGAATGCTGTGTTGTGATTGGTTCCAGATGTGTAAATAAATGCTGTGTTGTGATTGGTTTCAGATGTGTCAATGAATGCTGTGTTGTGATTGGTTCCAGATGTGTCAATGAATGCTGTGTTGTGATTGGTTCCAGAAGGGTCAATGAATGCTGTGTTGTGATTGGTTCCAGATGTGTCAAGGAACTGCTTCGCTTTGGTGTGGATGTAAATCACCAAGACAACAGAAACGTGACGTCACTGATGCTTGCCTGTCAATCATGTGCCAAAACTGACATCACGATTATTAAGGTGCACTTTTAGCAGAATTTACTCACGTGTGATTACTTAATGTATGTCGTGGCTATAAACTGAAGAGCAAAAATATTGGAATTTTTTTATAATGCTTCTCGAAAACACGCAATACCGTGCTATATAGGGGAGTTAAGCTTGTTCAAAATGTTTTACTTAAAATTATATTTTGCTTCCAGGCTTCACTAAAAGCTAACATTTTAAAATTTCATTGAGCTTTAAAGTTTGCGAACAGTTATAAAATCTGAAACACCTAAAGCTTTTTTTCTCATTTTTAACTTAATATGCTTTTTTTAACATTCCCCTTGTATTTGGATTTTGCAATCAACAGACATTAAAATAAATTACTCACAACCCCGGCGTGGCAGGAAAAAAAATAAATAAATAAGAAATAATGCTGCATATTTCGATGAATGTACCACGACCTGTTTTCAATAAATGACCATGATGGGTTATTCTTTTGTATTAGGCTTAGATTATATTCTTAGGTGGTGGAAGGGGGGGGGCGGGGGGCATCCTGCAGTAACCAGCATACGCAGGTCTGTTCATGTGTATACGGGTAGGTGTTGCTGGAGGCGGGGGCAGACTCCACGATGCAAGACACAGACGGCAGGGATTCCTACGATTACTGTGACTTCGACGCTGAATATGTAAAGGCCTTGATGCGCAGCAAATCAGGTGTGTGTGTGTCAGGGATGTCAAGGGACATGGGCGCAACATAAGTACAGTAGAACCTATCGATACAACTGCCGCAGAATTGGGACTGCTCATGCATAATTTCTCTGTCATTTGCTTCCATTATAAAAAAAAGCCCAAAGGATAAACCTTGCATAAATTAACCAATTTAAAACCCATTTTCATTTGTCTAATGAAACTGTACATGTTATTTGCAAATTTTTCGGTGATTTGGAGGAAAATAAATTGCGTTTTCTTTTAATCGGGACTCAACAAAGAAAGAGCAGGAGGCACAGCTGTTTTTAAACTATATATTAAAAAGGTGTCTTTTATTATTTTTTTTTTCAAATTCAGAAATGCCGATACACCAAAGGGAGACACTGGAGATATATACGCAAGATATGGCGGAAGTACTCGATATAAACAGTGTACTGCGAGGACTCACCAAGTACAAAGTATTCACCAAAACATTGACGTTTGAAGTGATGAAAAAAATCACCTCACAACGAGCTCCAAAGATGTTTGATATATTGTTCACAAGAGGAAATAATGCGTTTAATATTTTCTGTAAAGTTTTAAAAGACGAGGGTGAAGTTGAGTTAGCTTATTGTTTGATGAAAGATTCTTATAGAAAAGAAACAGAAATTTATTGGTGAAAGAGTCTTATAAAAAAAAACCTCCCAGACGAAATCTACCAGAAAAAAGGTGAATTCTTAATTTTAATGCACTGTAAAACCCCTACAAACCGGATACAAACAGTTTGTCCGGTTTAGTGATGTATCCGGTATACTGAGGGTCACTCATTTTCCACTCTTCAAATTTTCAGCTTGACTAAAACGCGTGCGGTTGGTACCGAAAGCAAAACGCGAATGCAGCTTGGTACGCGTGTACCAACGATTCCAATTGGCCGATATCTATGCCGGAACTATTCAAAGCCACGATGAGAAAAATTTTGCTCTAAACTGAGTGATTTGTTTAGAGTTATAATAAACCCATATAAAACTGGAGATAAAATCGAACTACAACTACCTTTTCATGACTATATCTTATAGCGTATAGTTCAACTAATTGATCAACTGTTACGGGTATTGTATGATGTAAAACATTTCAATATATTTCGTTTCCCTTTTTGTTTCTTAGGCAAAATTTAATTAAATATACGCGACTGGCTGAAAAAATCTCCCCTTTTTTTCTCTAGAACAGACGCGAACTTTTCGATTTCGAAAATTTTGTTGGTTCGGCAATAGCTAAAATGTAAGATTTAATGTCAGAACCGAAGCGCCGTTGTCATAATTGTGTATCGTCTATTGCGTGTATTTTTTTCAGGAATTTCTTCTCAGAACTGCTGAAGCGGTTGGTTTGGAGAGAGAGAGAGAGAGAGAGAGAGAGAGAGAGAGAGAGAGAGAGAGAGAGAGAGAGAGAGAGAGAGAGAGAGAGAAGGAAAGAGAGAGAGAGAGAGAGAGAGAGAGAGAGAGAGAAGGAAAGAGAGAGAGAGAGGGGGGGGGGAGAGAGAGAGAGACATACAGAGAGAGACAGAGAGAGAGAAAGAGAGAGAGAGAGAGAAAGAAAGAGAGAGAGAGAGGGGGGGGGGAGATACACGGGCAGAGAAGATATATATTACACAATAATTAAGGATGTAAGCAGAGTTGACGTAATATCTACTCCAGGTTTCGTTTCTAGATTTTCCGCACACCTTTGTATTTTTTTTCTCTCATCTGTTGATTTTTATACTTTTAATCTAAGAATCAGTGTAATTCAGAAGACGAGACGAACATAATTTTTGAAAATGATCTTGGCTTGTGTTGTAAAACTATACTTTTCTGATATCTAATGTAAAGGCAGCTTGAAAGCAATACACGCAACGTGGGCGTCTTTGCATTTTTGTTTTTGTTTTTCATTTTTTTGTTGTTTTGTTTTGTTTTTGTTTTTTGTGTTTTTTGTTTTGGGGTTAACCAGTAATTGATCATACATTTGCGCTTGTTTTTTTATACATAGTCCGTTAAGCAGGTCACCGTTTAAGGTTTTTCTTTTTGTGCATTTTGATTTAGGTGGGGCGAATCAAACTGACTGATATTTAAAAAAAAAACTTTTAAATAAAACTTTAAAAAGTAATTGTGCTCTGATTATTACTTACAATTCCTTTTTGTTGAGATGAAATATGTTTATAAAATTATTCCAGTGAGAGATTTACAGTCTTTTGATTACTAGTCCAGATATTAACTGTGACTGAATTCCTGTGCCCACGTCACAAATCCAGTAAACATTATAAGGTTGTTTGGACGTTGTGCAGACGTCAATCCGACTCGGGATCAACAACGGATTTGAAATCGAAACAATGTTGGAAAGCGAAACAAATGATCTCCTGACGTTGAATTGACGTCGATGATTATCTGACGTCTGATAAATGTTGCGGAAACGTTGCCAATGAAATCAAAAATCAAGATATGTATGAAGTTAATTTTCATCATTTTCTCCCAAACAAAATTGACATTCCTCTACTTAATGTCCTCATTTTGTCCAAAATGTTTTTCTTTTTAATTTGAAGCGACCTGTCTTGGCTTCTAATTCCGATGAGCGATAACGTGATGAGGTTGTTGCTTGGCTGGTCACACCGACGTCTGGTAAACGTCGATTTTCTGTCTTCCACTCAAAGACGTTTGTAAGACGTCGGAGAAAGCGGGTGTTTGGTTAGGACTATACCAACGTCGAAACAACGTTATTTATTTAACGTCTACTCAATGTTGGTCAAAGACGTTGATTAGACGTTGATCTACGATCCCGACCAATCCACACCCAAATCGGTTTCAAGTCTCTTCAGCATTGAGTCGAATACGTTGATTAGATTTCGATAGGAAAAAAATAGCCTTTTTGGTCGCGATTAACATATAACGTTGAATAGACGTGCTGCTAAATTACAAGAGATTCAATGCTGATTTCGCCTATAGCTTTTGTCCAGGATTCAATGAGACTGTACAATAAGGCTATTTCTTATTGCTCGCTCCCTCCCTCCCTCCCTCCCTCTCTCCCTCCCTCCCTCCCTCCCTCCCTGTCTGCCTGCCTCCCACCCTCTCCCTCCCTCCCTGCCTCCCTCCCTCTCCATGCCTCCTCCCCTGCCTCCCTGCCTCCCTGCCTCCTTCCCTGCCTCACGGCCTCCCTCCCTCCCTCCTCCCCTGCCTCCCTCCCTCCTTCCCTGCCTCACGGCCTCCCTCCCTCCATTCCTCCCTCCCTCCTCTGACTGATTCCCGTATGACAATTAAATAACATTATGCAATCAAGGTACAGTTCTGGAATTATTTGGAAACGGGTTTGTGCCATTGGTAGTCAGCCGCATTTCACGGTATGTGCCTCCCCTTGATCAGAATGGCGAGAAGAAGCAAGCAACAAGCAACAGCCGGAGCACTTGATCACTGGAGCGTGACTCCTCGTATCCAGATTCCAGTCTATTTATAGCCACAACTTTCCTTTCAAATAATATTTTAACAAATGTTTTTAATTGCATTATTTAGATTCAATCCTTTTATAGCTCAAGCTGGAAACTTGGCTGCTGCTTATAAGATACACACAGCCTTGCTGCTTCCCCCCTGACGCCCACTCCCTCTCCCCTGCCCCCCTCCTAACCAGCAATGAACTCCCACGCAACGACGCGAAAGAAAAACACTTTAAAGCAATGCAATTATAATTTTTTTAAACTTCTTTTTCACATTTTCTCACTTAAATAACGCATAACAATACAATATCAATGCAAGAACATTTTTTACGGTTTAATACCAGCTTGTGCTTTAGGAGATTGTGTAGTCTCGGCCTCTTGGTACGCACCATATCTAGCCCCGGTGGGAGGGGAACTCTTGGTACGCACCATGTGTAGCCCCGGCGGGAGGGGGCCTCTTGGTACGCACCATGTGTAGCCCCGGCGGGAGGGGGCCTCTTGGTACGCACCATGTGTAGCCCCGGCGGGAGGGGGCCTCTTGGTACGCACCATGTGTAGCCCCGGCGGGAGGGGGCCTCTTGGTACGCACCATGTGTAGCCCCGGCGGGAGGGGGCCTCTTGGTACGCACCATGTGTAGCCCCGGCGGGAGGGGGCCTCTGGGTACGCACCATGTGTAGCCCCGGCGGGAGGGGGCCTCTTGGTACGCACCATGTGTAACCCCGGCGGGAGGGGGCCTCTTGGTACGCACCATGTGTAGCCCCGGCGGGAGGGGGCCTCTTGGTACGCACCATGTGTAGCCCCGGCGGGAGGGGGCCTCTTGGTACGCACCATGTGTAGCCCCGGCGGGAGGGGGCCTCTTGGTACGCACCATGTGTAGCCCCGGTGGGAGGGGGCCTCTTGGTGCGTACCATGTGTAGCCCCGGTGGGAGGGGGCCTCTTGGCACGCACCATGTGTAGCCCCGGTGGGAGGGGGCCTCTTTGGTGCGTATCATGCGTGTCCGAGAAATAAAAAAAAAGGCAGAGAAAGGGAGTTGATTTTGTGGACTTCCGCTCTCCTTTCCACGTGGGAATTTCATTAAAAAGTATAAAAAGTTGGGGGGGGGGGAGGGGGTGATTTTCATACAGTACTCCGTGTTTCGCATAGAAAAGGGTTATTCTTTCAAAATTGCACTCTGCGTTTGGTTAAAAAGGGGATATTATTTCAAAATTAGTATTCCATTTTAGAAATCATTGACAGGCAGTTGGTGCGCAAGTGTCACCCCCACAACCCCCCCCCCCCCCACCCGGTGCCGCCCTTAATTTTGTCACTTTCAACATCACAAAACATATTTTTTTCATGATATTACAGAAAACTCGTTTAAAAAAGCGTTCAAGTGTGAGTGTCATGATTATTTTTCCCGTGGCAAATATCTTATATATTTAATAATTGAGATTTGTCAACGAAACACTCAAACGTCATAATGACGAACTTTAGTTGGCGATCTCAGTTTTGATTGGCTTGTCTTCAAGTCACGTGACTGGCAGCCAGTAGCAATGCAAGCCTCTTTATCACAAGTTTCAGCCAATGAAGTCGCGTCTACTGTTTCATTCTGATGCACACGGCACTTACAACAACATCTGCTCTCTGAACTCAGTCGGCAAACTTCACTTTCAGCCAGTGGAGGTTCGTGCGAAGAATCCAGAAATTTTTGCATGACCTTTGAATGACCTTGACCTACTAACGGTGGTGTATCCTCACTGATGTTTACAGTCCTAGCGGGAGCCGAGATCCAAGGGCAACAGGATTTCGCCACGATATCCGGATCAGAATGAGTCCTTGACACTCTGCCCCGCCCACCCACAGTCCCCTTCGTATCGTAATCAACGAATACTTCCTCAGTCACTATACTCTCTTCAGACGTCGCAATTCTATCACAGATGGCCTCAAAATGCTCATCGGCGGATTTCGATAATCCAGTCGAATCTATTGTCCGTTTACGTGTTTCTAAGCTGTGCGCATTCTCCATAGCAACCGCGTCTGATAACTTGGTTACCGATGTTAGCGAGGCAGACGACATATTCTTGCCGTAACCAAGCAATTTGGGGATATCGTCGTTGCTTAGAGACCGCCGGGGTTTCGGTGGCTGGAGTGGATACTGACGATACTTAGAAACCGCCTCAATGTTGTCATCAGTATCGCTGTCGCTAAGTACCTGTTCTGAGCCACTATCGATACTGATACTCAGTATTTCATCTTCGTCGCTGTCGCTGCCATGGCAACTGTCTGATGAATCACAGGAAGTGACGTCATAGTGTGGCGGCCAATCCGTTGCCTGGTTCAGATCATCATAACTTATCCCCGTGTTGCAACTAATGTCCTCGGACCCGAGGGTGGGTGTTTGATAAGCAATGCTCACGGATTGCACTGAGCCGGACGACTGAGCATCCGGATTGCCATCGTCATTGTACTCGGGGATATTTGCACCGGGACTAGAATCACTCCCTGGATTGGTGTCCTGAGATTCGTATACATGCACGTACTCTGCTATTGACATATCATCATTATTTCCGTCAGTCCCTTTACAACCTGCAGAGTTTTCTGCATTAGACAACTGGTGACCTTCATTTTCAAGGTGATCGGAAAACGAGTAATCTTCATTTTCATTGATATCGCCACATGAAATCATACTGTGCAATGTATTAATCATGTCGTCTCGTGAAGTTTTATCGCTCTGTGAAACAACATCGTCGTGTGAAACGGCATTGTCATGTGAAATTGTATCGTCTTGTGAAACCGTATCGTCGTGTGAAAGCGTATTGTCGTGTGAAATCGTGTCGTCTTGTGAAAACGTGTCGTCATGTGAAGTCGTGTCGTCGTGTGAAATCAAACTCCCGCTGTGGCTTGCCGGGCTGGATGTACAGCTGCTGTTAGTGCTTCCGCTTATTTCGTCACTCTCTTGTTTACATCTGACGCTGACGTCAATAACTTCCGGTGTAGATGGCGCTATTGTGCACGATTCCTCAACAGACACCTGCGTGACAGTATGTGGACATTGTGCACCTGTGTTGTTATTTATAGCATCGGGCAGGATGCAGGTGAGCTCTGAACAGTCCTCGCTAGTAACGCTATCAGTCATTGCATTCGCCGAGCGCTGCAGCAACGTGAAATGCTCGCCAGGGGGCGACACCAGCTCAAATGGCTCTTCCGGTGTCGTTGAATCCCTGCTAGCTATAGATAAGTTAAACACTGTGGGGCTTGAGTTGCTTGAGCTTTTATCAAGACAAAAATGATAGTCAAATGAGAGAGATGTTTCTGTGGGTATTTCGGTTTGAAATGGCGCTGTTGGGTGGGTATTATCATCGTCATTACACACAGTTTGTGGATCGACACTTTTTATATGAGAACTTTGCGACACAACAGACAAAGAACCGCTTTGCGGCACACAGTCGTACAACGTCCTAGTATCACCATCGGTGTTTTCACCTTCTTCCGGTACGGGTGTATGACGTACGACGTCATAATCACTACTTAATGGCGATTGAGAATGCTGCGTTACCTTCCAGCAGGATCTATCAAAGCCTTGTTGTCTACCAACGCCGCATAAAGTACATCTTCCCATACAATCGTCAGACCTCCCTAAACAATTCGCACACGTGACCAACCTCTTATCTACTGACGCCGCCGCGGTTTCAAATTCAGCATCACTATTTTGATCAGCCGTATATTTGTTGATTGGTAGATTATTATTATTCGTTGGTTTCTCAAAGTGAAAAGCGTCAGACGTTTTCGTGGAGGAGGTATACGGTAGAGAATTAGCACAGGCGTTGATTGAGCTGACTGATTGGTTTGTTTGCTCGCCGTGTATATTACAATGCTCTTGTTGCTGCGATAAATTACTACAGACGTTCCACTTTTGAACAAAGCTGGCAACTGGCATTGGATTATCCTTTGGATTATCCTCAGAAGTGAGTGCTAACTCTTGCTCTTGCTTATTACCGTGTTCTTGATCAATCCTTATCATATCCTTGCTGTTATCTTTGCTGTAGCTATCTTGATCCGTTTTAAGCCTTGGGTATGCCTCTTTTGTGACGTCATGGCTGTTCGATGAGTGGTTCAAAGAGGTCATATCCGGTTGGCGACATTGTGTGTTTAAAGAAGAAAGCGCTTCGCCTTGGGATTTCTTCAGGCAGATGGGTGGGCGGTGTGCAGTGGGTGGAGATACCATATCTTCGTACGTATTCTCGAAGAGATCAAGCGACATTTCGAAGGACAAATCAGTGCTTTGCTCACTTCCGGTGATAGAGTTATCCTTTACGTATGTCCCGGCATTATCACTGTTAATTCTTTTGAACGATATATCAGATCTACGGCTTCGTTCTGGCCTAGGATTATCACAAATGTTTTCAGAAGCCCGGTCAAATAGTCCAGAATGAAAATGTTCGTCCAAAAAAGAACGGGAAGCTGAGGTTTGTTTACAAGCCCCTGCTACTGTTTCTCCCTTACCCTTTCGCCGTGTTATGGCTTCCTCAGTTTCGCTTTCAATATCATTCATTTCCGGTGCACTGGCAGGAGAGAAAGAGCGCGAATCTTCTCCCTTCTTGGTCAATATGTCGATAGCGTTTTTAGGTAATACTGCTGTGTAATAACTGAACGGCTTAGGGGAAGTGGGCGATATTGAAGGAGAATACGTGGTTTCTTCTATGGTCACGGTTTGCTCTATGATACGTACTTGGCGAACTTCTGTCTTTGGTGAGGCACATCGAAACGAAGCCCCCCTTTTCTTGAATTTATTCGACATAAATTGTTGCCCATCACGGACATAAGGGGACTGAATTGTAGGTTTAAAATTATCACAAGTTTCGTTTCTGTTTTCCAACTCCTCCCATTCCTCTTCAAATGAATCTGGTTTATAATCGCAAGGTTTTTGTGAGAGCTTCCTTGGCTTATTAGAAACACCAGGATATATACGACACTGTCTCTGAACCGATGCCTCACCTTTAAACAAACCGGTTTCAGAAAATATCGACTCACTTGGTATATAAGGCTTAGGCATATTTTTAGACATTTTAGGTAAAGGTTCGTATAATTTGCTGTCACTTTTCACATGACCAGTTTTTAAGCCAGGTAAATATCCTGGCGAAACATTGCTACTGTTCGCTGATTGGCTTGTTTGTTTCTCGGATTGTGACGTCACAGGGCGCCATCTTGCGAGAGCAGGTGCGTAATATGGCGGCATTTTTAATGGTTCGGTTTTGCATTCAGGTTGAAACCAAGCGCTGCTATCTCTTTTTTCGAAACTTGTGTTTTCATCAGTAGATACAGTCTTGTCAAAAAACGCCGAGTGTGACGTAACTGGTGTATCACCAAGAGGGGTGTAGTGGAAGGTCACTGTGTCATCCATGCGCGGGTACTTCCCAGATCCCGGATGCTTCGTAGTGGGATTACGGTCTGTAGTACTAGACCCAAGAACAGTGACTGCGCTTGAGTTTGCTGGATAAATGGCCCCACTGCTATCCTCTAAGCTATCAGCATTGCTTGTGGGCAAAGCAAGGCTGGGTTGTTTTGCCTCTTGGAATGATTTATTGGCAAAACCTCCAGGTGTACTTACAGCTGGCAGGTGTTCCAAATACACCGTTGTACTCAATGCGTCAAAATTCTCGTCATGACTCAGCTGTTTGTTTATATCTCTTTCTACGCACTCTTCAAATGTATATTTATGTAGGGATGGCTTCGGTGGTAAAGTACATTTTCGGTTTGAATGTGATAGGCTTAAAATATCGCCCGTTTCTACCCTTTGCTTTGCCTTTTGTGCTTTTGTTCTTTTCAAAATACCGCGGCTCGGTCGCTCTGGTATATTTTCCTTGTCCGCTGAATACGCATTATTTTTACTTGAGGGTGGTGGTATTAAGAGAGGAGAGAAGGATCGTGTGGGTCGTGAGGGTCGGGGTTCGACTCTCTTATTTGACGAACGATCCGGAGAGCAGGAGTGGGCTCTCCGCCGACTATGTCTCAGCACAGTCTCCTCTTTACCACGCAAATAATCGAAAATAGTCTTACGAGGCACTATCGTCTCGATATGGGGAACCACATCGGGTATCCGCGATCCAAATTTCTCCTCATATTCCGCCTCTATTTCGTCTATAGCGTTATCCAATAAGGATCCTAAATCACTTAATGCCTTGTTCTCAGGGATTTCGAAATACGATGCTAAATCTTGCCCTGCTTCGTCTGCGAATTTCACCTTGCGGGAACGTTCGATTATCGACGTTCGATCTGCGTCTCGACTCGTGCGTATAGCTTGCGGTATCCGATCAAGCAATTTCTGTTTCCGAAAGCCGAGTAGCGCCGAATTCGGTGTTGTAAAAGCTGGTGGAAAAGATACCGGGCGTATTCGATTTCTTGGTGGAAACTGTGAATGACGTAATCGATTTCGTAATGACGTCACAGGATCGTCGTCGGTGTCGAAATCCATTTGCATAAGATCGTCGTCTTCTTCCCCCATTTTGTAGCAACGCCCCATGTAACCTGAAACATACAAAATACAGACATCTTATCAACGCCTGCCTCTACCGCTCACTGGTAAGTTAATTAGGCTTCACCACGAGCTACCCCCCCCCCCGCCCCCCCCCACTCCCTACCAAAAAAAAATGTTCCAAGTGATTTGTGAGCAAACCGGATACTACGGAACTAACACTGATGTGGCCCCACGTATTCAGGACATGATTTGTAAACAACGATTTAAGAGTGTCTGTGTCATTTACAATTTACGATTTACGATGTTGTCATCAGTTATATACAAACTAGCCATTTGAGTTATTGTATACCTGTACCTGTAAGAAAATCACACGCTGAGTAGTGTCAAATGGGGGCTTTTGACCCACATATGGTAACTACGTAACCATTTGTTGTACCCACGTGCTAATTGTTTATCATGGTAACCACGTAACGACAACTCCAACTGCCATTTGTTACATATAAGAAGGGGGTGTGAGCAGGGGGGCGGAGGGGGCAAGACTCATGTGCTAATTGTTTATCATACGTGTCCATAACTTTTTAAGCGATCCCTACATGCGGTGTGCTAATTTTGAAATAATACCCCCCGCATTTTTTAACCAATCGCGGAGTAGTTCTGAAAGACCCCCCCCCCCCCTCTATTTGTGGCAAACGCCGAGCTTTGAATGAAAATTACCCCCTTTTTAACTACATTGGCACTCGGCGCGGATCGCATCAGTCCTCACAATTACTCCCCGTTCTCTGCGCTTTCACTGTATAATGACTGATTATTTTTTCCCTGTTTCTGTTAATGACAGCGAGGGTTAAGTTTGACCAGACAACCCTCAAGATACAAGCAAACTGAAAGGGACATTTGCTTGCTAAATCGCAGCTCAGTTGGTTATTTTCCCGATCAAGTCGTCGGCAACAAAGGAAAAGCCTTAATCTCAATCACATGACCCATTTCAGCCTTGTGTGAATGATAACTGTAACTGGCACACCAACCATTCTACCATTGTGGTACACTTTTCAACCCTTGTACACCTGTACACTTTTTTGTACATTTGTACACTTTTTTGTACATTTGTACACTGTTTTGTACACTTGTACACTTTTTGCACATTTGAACACTTTTTGTATACACCTGTACAGTTTTTGTACACGTGTACATTTTTCTGTACACTTGCACACATTTCAACCCTTGTTTACAAAATTCACCAGCAATTTCTTCTTACCAATAACTTTGTCCCACGAATGATCAAATCTCCCCTCGATCATGGACTCTGCAAAGATTAACTTGCCTTGGGCCTCCTGAAGACCCGCATGGACTTATATACCGGTTGTTAAGTTCCTACTATCGCTGGGTGTTTTTCTCACCGAAATGAGTAAGTCAGACTATTGTTTGGGCCCGCAAGAAATATATACAGGAACATAAGCGCTGTTTACAGGTTCTAAAAATAGAGCATTGATGCAATTGCGGAAAATGAAGAAATCTAGTTCTGTTACCACAAAAAAAAAAAAAATCGTGGCGGATGTCAGGAAAGGCTATGCGCTGATTAGCTTTGATATTTACGCAACGTTTGTTTTATATTTCGATAATGTTTTTTTTTTTTCTTTTTTTTTTTATTCTCTCCCCAGTTTGTGCTTAGAAGCAGAAAATGACTAGATGCAATCAACGTGCCTCAAGAACATTGACTATATCAAAAGAAGCACTTTGGTGCTCATCCAGAACTGTGATAAATGAACACACATGTACTTCAATGTTATATGTTTTGGACAACAACAAAAAAGAGAATAAAGAAATGAAATCAGCTAAGTGCATATACGTAATATGTGTTAGAAATTGGATTGCTGAGTCTTGGATGGTTAATGAACTCAAACATACAGATTTGTTTTGATTTTTAGTTGATTTAATTGGTTGTAAAAGCTTTGAATATTTCCTGCTAGAGTCAGTGAAACATCCAAACGGATATGAAATCGGTCGAAAAAGTCATTACGACGCCATAAGGGCATCGCCTAGTCGCAGTTTTGACCGCTGTTTCATGGTCCTTTTTTGAGGCCGTTTCTGTGAGATACGCGACGTCATTGTGACGTCTCAGTGACGTCGTTCAGTTAAGTTTCTATTTCTTCTCTGCCTTTTCTCAAAATGAATTCTATGGCCGTTGAACGATTGGGTTAGTTGTTATTGTGACTTCACAAGTACGCCACAGTGACGTCAGATGACGACATAAAAAGACGTAACTGTGACGTCGCTTATTGCTAGGTCTCTTATTGTCTTTTCCCCCGTCGTTGCAGTCAGGTCGGCTTTTTTTTGTAAATTCCATTGCCGACCTGGAAATAAATTAGCATTGTATTTTGTGAATCAGTTGAAATCTCAAGAGTTTTGAAATATGTCCGACCAAACGACGTGACAGAGGAAGCATTCGATCTATTGTATGCCTGATGGAAAATCTCCCTTATACTTTCGGATTAAAACTAAGACATATGGAACCAACATGTGCAGATAATTATGACCAAAACAATTACCTTGAAGATATCTATAACCCTGGGTATGATTCTAGGCAAAAGAACAGAAACATTTTTTGAACAGAAACAGTTGTTTTTTTTGTACAGTAAAGACCAGGAGATAAGGCTATCTGGAGCTGCGGCTCGTGGTTCTAGGCACGCTTTCACAGCTGGCTGCTAACCCTCCGTACTTCTACCTAAATATTTCTTCTAGGAAAGAATAACAGTTTTGAAATACCAGGTCATTTCGTAGCAGGTATTTTATTTCTTTCTTTGTTCAAACCACTTGATTTAATCACACTCTGGTTAACGTACAAGAAAAATTTCCCCGACCTTTTCAAGCTCAATTTCATTTTTGTTTGTTAGTTGTTTTTGTACAGGTGCACTGTTGTCACATAATGAACGTATGTAAATTCTTCTTTTTGAACTTCGCTGAAACAGACGAGCAGTTTTATATACTGAATTTAGAAACAACGAACTTTTTATTTATTTATTTATTTTTTATTTTATACATATTTTAAATGTTGCAGTAGTTTTTTTTTATGGAACAGCGTTTAAGTTGAATATATTGCTTACAGAAAAATAACAAGAAAATTCAATTTTTGAAATAGTAGCAAACTGTTAGACCGAGCATGCGCTGAAAGCCTCTCATTTAATTAAAATGTTGTTTTCACTTCTATCCTTTTAATTAATTTCGTTTAAAATGTCAACATTTTTTATACATTTTATTAATAAAATGTGTTACCGGTGCAATTGATTTTACGAAACTGTAGAGTAATATGAATATGTTAATTAGATGTTAATTAATAATATTTCCATCATATGCGGTGGTAAATTTATAAAATTAATTATTGCCTAAAATATAAATCAAAATTAACGTAATTTTAAATCAAATCTTTATGAATATATATATATATATATATATATATATATATATATATATATATATATATATATATATATATATATATATATATATATATATATATATATGAAACATTATTGTACCACAAAGTAAGGAGAGCTGTTCCTCAAGCTTAGAACTTGTTACATGGCTGATGTAAATGCTGTGATCTGATTGGACTACTCTCAGTTCGATAATATTTCGATATTGGCGGAAACAGATGTTGTAGCTATAGCTCATCAAAACGCCAGAGAAATCGTGTGACAAAGCAGATGTTGACTTATTTCAAGTCAACCTGAAAACACCATTGTCCAGTTACAAAAATGTTGACCTAAGGGTCAACGTTTGTTATTTGTTTTAACTTTTCTAGGTTCAACATTTTCTTACTGGTGAATCACATTTCATGTTTAGTCAAAATAAGACAATGAGTCAAAATAAGTCAATAAGTCAAAATAAGTCAACGAGTCAAAAAGTAAGTGAGTCAAGATAAGTCAATGGGTCAAAATAAGTCAATATCTGACAGAAGTAGCCATTGTGACTAACGGGCCAAAATCACTTCTATCTCTGCTAATGGTCTAAGTTCACTGATCATACATATATTCTGCGCCGTATGGGTTGTTTATCTAAACAAAGTTCCTTTCCTGAATCCAAAACCATTGCGCTTTGGCCTGTGTGTGGATGTGTGTTCTAGCCCCGGGGATGATGGATTAGTCAAACAGAGGCTCTTCGCCGTGTGTCTATGTGGCTCTTATAAAATATGCATGGCTATATTTTCAGACAAGATTTAGGGGAGGAAATACTTTACAAAGATTGACGCCGGAGCCATAAACTGAAGGCAGCTGAAATACCACTGAAGTTGGTCAAGTTGGAACCCAAACAATATCATTGTATAATAAACTCATTGGTTTATCTACCAGCCTTGCTAATTGGCTATTTAACCCGAAAGAAAAGAAAGAAAATTGACTCAATTGAGCAGTACATAGCATTAACACACCATAACTTAAACTATCAGTGGATGTTTTACGTCTAACAAAACTTACTTGAGCGCCTAGACAGTTGGGGGGGATGTGATTAGAAAAAAAAGCTTTGTTTAATTTTCCTTCATAAAAAAAATGTTATACCAAACTGCTCCAACACCTGAGCGCAAGTCGTAAATGGCTTTTCTCTCAAGCACTGCGGCTACAGGTTTTAGTAGAAATTAGAGGTTTCACGTCTAGCATGGGTAAGAGCTGTTGTTCCATTTTCTTATTTATTTAGGTTTTTTTCTCATTTTCTGGTTCAAGAGTGATACAAAACCGACCTTATAAGAAAGCCGTATTCCGGATACAAGCTCGTAAAGTCTACAAACATCACTCATACCGCCTGAAAACACCACTCATACCGCTTGCAAACATCACTCATAAAGCCTACAAACATCACTCATACCGTCCACAAACATCACTCATACAGCCTATAAACATCACTCAAAAAGCATCACTACAAGCATCACTCATGCTGCGTACAAACATCACTCAAAAAGCCTACAAACATCACTCATACCGCCTGCAAACATCACTCATATAGCCTACAAACATCACTCATATCGTCCACAAACATAACTCATACAGCCTATAAACATCACTCAAAAAGCATCACTACAAGCATCACTCATGCTGCCTACAGACATCACTCAAAAAGCCTACAAACATCACTCATACCGCCTATATAGCGTCATCTACATCATCACCATCACCACCACCATCATCATCATCATCATCACAAGTCTTATTCTTATTATTTATTTCATTTCTTCTTTCTTATAAAAAAATTACTCCGTTTTAAAGCGTTACAGCCCCTTGTACACCCTCCCACATCTGTTGAGGTTACACGGAGTGCGAATGATGATACATCACTGCTGTTGTTCCCACGTGCTTTACTCTTGTATTTGACGTGTCATTTGCCTGCATTGCGTCAGAAAGTTATGACGCAGTAAATCCCCCCTTCGGGTTCGATTAATATATGACCCAGAAACTACACTTATCTAAGCAATGCTCTTTGTTAGCTCTCACTATATCACTCCAGGGGAAAGCTATCCCCTGTTTTACACATTCTCTAACATTGTTGCTGAGCCTTCCAACTTATTTCTTTTCATTTTGCACTTATCTGTATGAAATAATTCACAGAAGTAGCTCAATAAATATATTTTATTCCCCGTTTTATTTATCTATGTATTTATTTATTTATTTATTTTGCAGTAAGTTTAAAACCTAGCAACTACTTAAAAATCTCTTTAATATTTTAAAGACCTATATTTGTTTATTAAATTGTATTAAATATATCTGTAACTGGTTTGTACATATACCTTAGATATCTAGAGATATATGTAAATAATTTACTGCTTGCACTTACTTGAATATATTTCACAGTGACTAGAGATATGTTTAATAAAATAACAGGTGTGTTTTTTTCCAAAACATATAAAGATATATCTAATTCTGAGGTTTTGTCAATGATATATATATATATATATATATATATATATATATATATATATATATATATATATATATATATATATATATATATATATATCTGTGTGTGTGTGTGTGTGTGTGTGTGTGTGTGTATAAAACCATTGGTGATATTTAATAAATATATATAAGGGGGTGGGGGTGAGGGGGTGAGGGGGTGAGGGGTGAGGGGTGGGGGTTAGGGGATGGGGGTGAGAGGGTGAGGGTGAGGGTGAGGGGGTGGATGGGGTTAGTAAGGGCTGAGTAGGTCAGAAAACAGCATAGCGGTTTGAATGATTGCATGACGGGATCAGCTATGGTTCGATTGAATTGTTAAATATCCTCACTGGTGTCTGGATTTACGATATTACTCACAGCGGCTGACAAGTTGAGTAAGTTTTATCACAAGTGATTCACTAAATAACAAACTACATTGTAATGCGTAAATATTTCTAAAAGAAATTGAGTCCCATGGGACGAGGCGAATCTCTGCTTAGATTTACGTTTTAAGTGGGGGGGGGGGGGTAATTTCCCCGAGTATGGCAAAATCTGGGAGATGGAGGGGTGAGCTTTTCGATGCAGTTGCCAATAAGGAGAGGATTTTTTCATCGGACGATTTTTCCGCAAGGAACATTTCTCTGACGTTTATTTTTCCGCGAGGAAACCTCCCTCACCCATCCAAACAAGTCATATTTCAAGTGATTTGTCAGTGTGAAATGCAGAATTTCTCTTTACTTTTAAATATTTTGATGCCATTGCATTAAACTGTTGAAATGACGGACCATCAATATATCGAACACCTCACTATACCGGACAAATTGGCTCTGTCCCGTAAGTGTCAGGTTTAGTGAGGTTTTACTCTAACATTTGAGGACGTCCACAACATCCGCACGTACGTACAGCATATTCATATTAATGATAATAGTAATGATAATAGTAATAATAATAATAATAATAATAATAATAATCGTGATAATAAGAATAATAATAATAATAAATAATGAAGATGATGATAATTATGATGATAATTATAAGAATAATAAGAATAACAACAGCAGTTATAATAGTTCATGGTGCTGGTATACCACTCACCTTTTTTCACTCTAAGATTTTAACTTCCCGCTCCAGGTCCATATCCAGACGTTATTGAGCAACGAAACACTCCTCAAACTCCTCAAATCCCGTGTACTTAATTTTTTAAAGTATCCACGCGAAAAAAAAGCACCAGTGTTTTGAAAAGAACGAGATAACAAAAGCAATCCAACATCCAAAAACAAAGAAAAAAGCAAAGAATTGAATTGAATTGTTACTTGTTATTCAAGTAAAGAGAATTTGGGGGCGGGCTAGCTCTGTTGTATTCCTATAGCTACACCGCTCTTTCTGCCCAGATGCACATACAAAACGAACGGGTGCTGATGTTAGCAGCGTATGTTGCTAACATGTTTGTGTACAATTTTCTCGCTCCCCTTGCTCGATCCTAGGCTTTTTGGCTTTTCGGCTCCCTAGTGGAAAAGCTCTCTAGCTTGCAAATCTTTTAAGGAGCAGACAACAGAAGATATTAACACCACACTACAAACGTTTGTGGAAGGCGTTTTTTTCTTTAACATCCCAAACTTGTTGTATGTAAAAAAAATAAAGAAGTCACGCCTGGGGCTCTCTGTCGTAAACACTCGGATCTTACACTGTAAGAAAAGGTGAACAAAATCTGTGACGTGGTTACGTTGTGAGCTGTTGTCATGGCAATAGATTGCTTTATAGTGTTACCATGGTTACACGTACACAAGAAGTGAACACGTCATGGAAACTCCACCGAGCAACGCACAAACATTTGGGAAAATGCTGGAAAATTCTCACTTTCCCGTTAACATTGCGACGTTACAACAATGTTGGACAGACGTCGTCAGCCCGACGTTATATAGATGTCTGAAGACAGAGATTGTAGCGACATTGGAGAAGCGCCATCACGACAGTGGCAATCGTAACGTATCGTAGTCACCCATCCGTCAACATACCACACCTCTGGATCACCCGGTAATTCGCTCCAGGAGGGTGGGGGGGGGGGGGGGCAGGGGGGCAACTGAAGTACCAAACGGTTACCATGAGTGTCAATGACTTTTAAAAACGATCCCTGAACGTGGAGTATTAATTTTAAAAAAAAAAATCTTCCTTTTTAAGCAAACGCGAGTGGGAATTCTGAAAAAAGGCCCCCCCCCCCTCCAATTAACCGGTTTTGGTGAAAAAATGAGGAGTACTGATTGAAAATTACCCCCCTCCCCCCCTTTTAACGAAATTGGTACTCCGGGCGAACCGCGTCTAGCCTCATTTTTTTTTTTACACGCACGGTAACACACTTCATGTAGATTGACCCCCGGTTAATGCGCAGGATATGTATGACGTAAATTTCTATGAACATTTTTCATGTAAATTAAAGGGAAAAAAAAAACAACTGAAATTCCCACATTTTACTTTCCAACGCTTCAAAGCAAATGGCGACGGCTTTTGTCAACTCCTTTCTTACGCCTTCGTACTATTAAATGTTGAATCGACATTTTGTTCATATTTTTTTGTATTGAAATGCATTGCATTCGAAACATATTTAAAGGCTTTCAATTCCGATTGACACTCAATCTATTCCTGGTGCTTTGCTAATGAGTCACACACATCGCCAATTACCAGCCCATAGCACCAGGGCAGCGAAGAGTCAAAACGTTACCTCACTGATTGGAAAACTCGACTGCTGCTACTGCTTCTGCTGTCGTTTTATCTTACACTTTTCACCACCTCCATTTTTAGGCTATTAGCTGACGCTTCGCTGTCTGGCTGTGATATATCTTTCCGAACTGCTTTTTAACTAGTTACTTTGTTGTTTAGGTGTTTTTATAGCAACAGTCACGTGACGATAATGAATTGTTGTGGCACCATCTTTTCGTGAACTTTCAGGCCTTCAACTAACGCTAATCATCATTGATTTTTTTTCTAACATTGCAATTTCCATGTAGTCACCTGATTGCAATTATCCCACCGAGTGCGATAGTAATAATTAAGAACCTAATTATCGCCCATCACAATGGCATCTGAATTATTTGTTTATATTAGTCTTAACCATCGCGATTTGCTTCGCACGAAACTCATTTGTCAAAACCAGGCGTTAAAATCCCGCTTACTTTAAATCCATCGTCTTGGATTATGTTTCAGACTGAAAACAAATCGTGCCAACTTTCACAGAAAAAATGTAGCGCAATTGTTATTACCGTTCAATAATTCTGCCAAGGGGCAAAACGTTGTAGTAATTGCAATTATACATAGAAAGCATTAGCACATGCAATTAATTACTAACCAGTATTGATGAGTAAAAAAAAAGTAACTCATAAAATTGTAAATGTCCAGCTTGCAAGCAGTCGGAGATATTTTTTCAAAGCGTGCTTTAAAAAATCAAAATAAAGTTAAAAATTTGATCATTTTAAATATGGAATAAGCTTAATATTTAAATTCCTGCAAACCTAAAGAAAAAATTATCTAAATCCCCAGTTGCCACCATATCCTTTTCTCAGCATCCCTTATCCCCACATTATTTATTCCCACATCCCCAAATTCATCACCCCCACATTCCTTATCCCCACCTCCCATATCCCCAATGCATTATCTCCCCATCTCTCACCCATCCCCTATCCCCACATCCCTTATTCCTACATTCCTTATCCCCACATCCCGTATAATCACCTCCCTTATCTCTCCATCCCTTAATTGTCACCACATGACTAACCAAATCATCCCTTATCCCCACATTCCATATCCCCAGATTCCTTATTCCCACATCCCTTATTCCTATATGATTCTCTTCACATCCCCTGTCAAAAACCACATCCGCACGCGCCTTATCCCACACTCAGCACTCCACATCTCTCACCCCCCCCCCCCCGCATCCCGTATCCCCCAATTCTTTATGATCACATCCCTTATCTCACCAGCCCTTGTCCCACATGACTTATCTCCACATGCCTTATCTCCCTATCTTTTGTAACCACATGAGTTATCAAATCATTCCTTATCCCCGCATACTTCATCATCACATCTCTTATCTCCCCATCCCTTGTCCCAAATGACTTATCTCGACATCTCTTATCCCCATATCCCTTATCTTCGCATTCCCTATCCCAAAATCATATCCCCACATTTCCCTTATTGCCACACCTCTAGTCTCCACATCCCTGAATCCCACATCCCTTATCCCCACGTCCGCATCCCCACATCCCGTATTCCCACATAACATATACCCACATTTCTTATCCCCACGCCCCGTACCACTTAAATCAAATTGTGATATAAAATACCAAAATGTCAAATTCAATAACTAATTCAGTCCTTATCACTCATATTAAGAATATGGCTGAATTGTTTACATTTTTATGATGCGAATAAAAGAATGATCGATATAGAAATATCTTACTGATATCGGCTAAGGATCTTGAGTTTTGCTACATCAAGAAGTTAATTTGAGATACAAAATCTGATATAGAATAAGTATTCATTATTTGTGTCATAAATGCCATCACAATTGTGAAAAATTTGAAAGTTGTGATGTTGGTCATTAATTTGTGATATCAGAATTTCATTTTGAGAACACTGAGTTCATGATCTCAGTAATGTTTGCTATCCAAAATTGTCTATTGGTTTCACAGATAAAGGAGAATTATGAACAAAGTTTTGATGTTATTGATTAATTTGTAATTTTTGATATCTAATTATTTATAGATTTATCAGAAATAAAGGGATAAAAGTGAAAACATTTCCATAGTTATCTGTCTTCGTTATCGATGCCATGCATGTACAAGGAAGGCTGAGACTGGTAATGCTGGCAAAATAGAGAGAAAATATAGCCTTAGAATTAGGAAATAGACCCCCAAAATGCCTCCGAAATTAACCGAAGAGAAAGATGGAGCGTATACATTGGTGTGTGGTTTTGCTTTGTTCTATATAGATTTTTCATTTCGCCTTCCAGCAGCTGACTCAGGGAATTGCATTTAAAAAAAAAAGCAGCAAAAAAGTCTTCTTATGTTTTTATTGTTTTCTTTCTTTATTTATTTTTTGTTGTTATTTTCTTTAAGCATTTTTTTATTGTTTATTTCGTTTTGAACCAGCCTTTGGAAACTTTGCTCTTGGCGTCTGGCTGTGGTAATGAAGACTGCAGCATTGCCTTGGCGTTCGATTTATCCAGCATTCGTTTTATCAGATCCATAAAGGCCTCTTCCACGTGAGCACCATCCTTAGCGCTTGTTTCGTAAATAGATATTTCCTTCTCATCTGCATATTCCTGCAAAATATTTATTCTAAATTATATATATATATATTATAATTATTATTATTATTATTATAATTATTATTATTATTATTTTTATTATTATTATCATTATTATTAATAATATTGTTTTTATGAAATAGATATATATATATATATTATTATTATTATTATTATTATTGTTTTTATAAAAATAGATATATATATATTATTATTATTGTTTTTATAAAAATAGATATATTATTATTATTATTATTATTATTATTATTTTTATAAAAATATATATATATGTATATATTATTATTATTGTTATTGTTATTGTTATTGTTATTATTATTATTATTATTATTATTATTGTTATTATTATTATTATTATTATTATTATTATTATTATTATTATTATTATTATTATTATTATTATTATTATTATAAAAATCGATCTGTGCGTGCACGAGACCGGCATATACAACAATGATAGAATAATAATTTCACATGCATCCGGGTATCCGTAATTGTTCCCTGTCTTACTTTGTGCTTTGTTCGAACTGCCCGATGAATATTGCGGCGTCCAAGCTGATGACGTCATGACGTTGTTGGGCACTTATTGACTTATTGTTCCCTTTTTTATTTTATTTATTTTTTTGTTGGCTTTCATGTCAACGTCCATTCAACGTCTTTGTTTCAATGCTAACAGCCTTTTGAAAGACATCCCTGTGACGTTGTGTAGACGTCACAATTACGTCACTGGGGGTACTTAACTTGTTTTGAATAGATACTTTCCGTTTCAAAGCTAGAACAATCCATTACAATAAGGACAGGGAGTAACAGGAAATAATCCAGCGACATCCAGCAGTCAACGTTCAGCTACTGCGTCACATTTGATGTTTTTAGGAAAGGCCAAAATACCCAAATGGGCAATAATTGTGATCGAGTTCCGTGACAGGTGATCTAACCCACGGCATCCGCCTGGCTGAAACAATCCGAGTGAAAGTCATTCCCCTGCTTACCATCTTTGGCGGGATTCGAACCCGAAACCTTGGGATTTCTCTACCAACTCTCTAACCCGCTAAGCTTACCATTACATTTTATCTGACACAGTTTCTAATTTGAAGCGCCACAGTTAAAACAACAACAAAGAAAACGGAGTGAGTTTGAAACCTTAGCTGTGATATGCTCCGATGAGATGACCTCTGTCATGTCACACTTATTGGCCATTATCACGACGCATACATCGTTGCTGGCACATGACTCTACCTCTTGTAACCAATACTTGATATCTGACATCAAATTCTACAAAAAAGACCAAACCTTCCATGTCCTGTGGTAATATGCAGCAAATGGATGCCGATGACGTCATGATGGCGTCATTATAGGCCTCATCAATGGTAATATTAAACGTAAAGTATTTTAAACTTTGTAGATCAGTAATGACTTTTTTAGTTGCCTTATTTTCTAAAATGACCAATTATCGAGAAAAAAAAAAGAAACGGTGCAGAGCACTATTTAACATTACAAGCCAATATGAATTTCAAATATTTCTTTGGCTACATAGCCATTAACTAAGGTAATACATACATGTTAAAATTTGCAATTTGGCTAGAGAATGTTAGTAAATGATATATTTCACTGCTATATTTCACTCATTAACATTAACAAATATTTGACGGATGTATGTCATCACATGACTACCGTACGTCTTTGCAGAGGTCATAAACTATCACAACGCCATCTGTGTTTTTGTAGTAGCTCGGAGTAACGCTGAGAAACCGCTCCTGCCCACCAACCTGCCACTGAATATATATATATATATATATATATATATATATATATATATATATATATATATATATATATATATATATATATATATATATATATATATATATATATATATATACAGAGAGAGAGAGAGAGAGAGAGAGAGAGAGAAATGCCGGTTAAATTAATGATGTCATCAGATGTTAAATAATATCTAAATAGCCTTGCTATTACCTACATTTAGTTCTGAAGAGCAATATCGTAATTGATTCATTAAATTCACAAAAAACAGTGTAAATGCAAACATGGCGTCTGCTTGTACTTTGTTTACATTATTTTTCTATAATTAAAATAATGCTCACCAGCTGAACCTTGAGAGTTTGCTCGTGGATTTTTCGTTGAACAACATTCTGAAAGAACATGGAAAATACGGATGTTTTTCATACAAAAAAAACAGATCCTGCTAATTGAATTGCCATACTTAGTAAAAACCAACATTTCTTAAAAGCATAGCGGGATGGTCTCTATATATTATACTCACAAAATCAGCCCCAACGGTTTGTCTGTAATCTTTTGAGTATTTATCCTCCTGAAGAAGAGAAAGCAAAGAAATTGGCTAGATTTGAGAGAGGCATGTTTCTATTTATAGTCACGAACTTGATCAAGTGATCACACGCTCCCTGTTTGCTTATTGACTTCAGTAATCATTGTAACGTTGTTTATAGTGCTTATTTGCATATACTTAATGTGTGATTACATTTTGTTATCAATAGCTGTAATTGATTTGATAAAATACGGTCTAACATGTATTAGCATATATTAGCATATATTAGCGACATTCAGATCCCCAGAAGAAGAGACCTTTTCTTATGGTTTGAGTGTTTTATATCAAATAAAACAGAAGGCGATCTGAAATCAAATGAACTGTCTGTCAGTGGAATTGCCACGAAGATTGTGACTAATTTACTTACGGCAAACCTCGAGATGAGGCTTGATTTCCCCGCATAAGCTTCTCCGAGAACCAGCACCTTGAAAGTGTGAACCAAGTTTTGTGAGTCACTGCAATAAGTTTTGAAAACACAGTTATGACTGCCTTATCAAAACATGTTGATGCTCAGTAATGTATCATTGAGCTTTCAACTGTCATGACAATGCTCACAATTCAGCTCTGAACTACCATGTTAATGCTCACAATTAAACTCTGAACTATCACGATAATGCTCATAATTGAGCTCTCAACTAGCATGCTTTTGCTCAAGGATGTACCATTAGACTCTTAGCTATCACTTCTATTTATTTGCTTTAACAGTTCTGACGCACACAAAACTCGCAACACGCTTGATTTTAATACTGTGACATCTATTATGCATGTGTTCCTTACAGCCAGGCTACCATGGCTGGTTGTCATACCTTAACGCCTGTCATACACGAGCATGTGTTACATCAAGCCCGACTATCAAGGCTGGTTGTCATGCCTTAACACTTGTCACACATGCGCATGTGTTACTTACAGCCAGAGTACCATGGTGGGTTGTCATGGCTTAACGCATGTTACCTCAAGCCAGACTTTCATTTTTGGTTGTCATTTTTAACGCCTGTCATACATGTGCATGTGTTACTTACAGCCAATCTACCGTGTCCGGTTGATAAAAATAGTATACATTAACGAATAAGACTTACCCAAGGTCAGCCATGGATTCAGAAGCCTTAAAACATTTTAAACACTGAGCAGTTTACTAAAAAATAGTTTCATTCATACACATGCTCTAGACATACAAGTATTAGACTTACCCAGTATTAGCCATGGATTCAGAAGAAGGATTAAGTTCAATAGAAGTTATTATTAAAATTTACCAAAAATAATATTAAGCACAAAATACTTTATGATAGTCTCTGCCTAATAAATGCCATGTAGCCCATTAATATAACGTTACATATTCACTGTGTTAAACATGACTGTGTACTGTTATTTGATGAGCATTATACTCCAATTGAGTGACACTGCAAGCTTATTGATTACCGAGATCCGTATTCATCAAACAGTACTAGCTTAGTCTTAGTAGTGCCATAGACAGTTCCATTGGCCATATGTTACACTAGCACTAGTGGTGTTTTATGGATCCGTTGCAGCACAAAGAATATATTACCTGGCTTATTAAGCTATATGGATGACACTAGACGGATCAACGACTCTATTTATACCTGTGAGAAGGGGAGGCAAGGAAGATTATATCCAGATTGTTTTCTAATATTATAATATCCATAGTTATTGCACATGATGCAACAATTCGTTATTTTATATTTTTGATAAAAATCTGGATATTGTTTTCATCGATTAATTGCAGTTAGGTGTTTATACTATGAATATGTTGTGTGCCTGATGAAAAGGGAACCTTAATCAACTCCATTATTAGAGGAAGAGGAATTCAAATAATTAAACAAATTTTGATCAATTTAGTGGGGTTTTTTTATAGAAGTCGAGAGAACAATTGACAGAATAGACCACCCAAAACTGCATACCCTCAAAATTGTAAATTCAACACAAAATCGATCACTCCTTAGAGCTTTGAAAAATACCTTGAAAATGTTCAACTCTGACCTCTAATCGCAAAGATTAAAATGGAAGTATATTTAGAATTGTTCACAGCCAAATTTACAAAGACCGCGAATTCCACCTGATTTCAGTTTCGGAAAGGAATAAAAGCATCAGTGCAATTTAATAAATGTTTTGTAAAGCCCTGATTTCCTTCACCAAGCTAACAAAGGAAAGGAGTTCAAACTGATGTCATTCGTGGACGGAATTTAAGATTCACAAGAGCGATCTAAGTTTCTACGATGGCCCTGAGCTTCGGAGCCCTTAATTAGACAGAGATGCGAATCCCGCCTGATGTTTACCCTGGCCATAAATAAAGAACAAAACGAAACAGTTTCAATTTCTCTAAGGTCTTTGAATGTGTGGAACCAATGGGGCAAAGGGCATGAGACCCAGGTGATGCCGCGTTTGGTTGCAGTTAAAAGAGCAAGGAGAAATTATTTTACAAAGTTTCCCTACCTCCAAATCCCACTTGAGATCAGCAATGCAGCTGAGAAGGAGGAAAACCAATGAAACGGGAACAACAGCGCACAAAAAAACACAAAAACAAAAAACTCGAGACCCTAAGCCTACGAAACTGCTATCTCGCCCTGTTCCTCAGACTGCAATTGTCTGCACTGGTAATGAGTCTGGTTACCAGTCTTGACAGACCCGGGCTGGGAACCGTCAGATTGGTAGCGTCTCTGGTGGCAAGAGTGACTGAACACACGAAGCGAGCCCATTCTATACGGGAGACAAGCGCCGTTCGTAAATGACCGCACGCTATTGGTTGACTACTCGCCTCTGATTGGTCTAGAAATTAAACTGCGTTGCATTGTGGGGCAGAAAATGAGACACAGATAACGCTAAAGCATTAGATAGGAGCATCACAAAGCCCAAAAAAACGAAAACAAGACACACATGCATTCACACAAGCCAAGACACAAACACACACAAACCTTTAACATATGCAAATTGCAACCCTGGGATTAGTCTATTGCAATGCTGTTAAAAATAGACGTTCACTGGGCCCGAATACGCTGTGATACGCTGACTTCTGTGGCATGCTGTAATTTGTGACACGCTAGCTTCTGTGACATGCTGGCTTCTGTGACACGCCGGCTTCTGAGATGCGCTAGCTTCTGTGACACGCTAGCTTCTGGTACACGCTGGCTTCTGTGACATGCTGTCTTCTGTGGCACGCTAGCTTTAGTGACAAGCTAGCTTCTGTGACACGCTAGCTTCTGTGACACGCTGTCTTCTGTGGCACGCTGGCTTCAGTGACGTGCTCGCTTCTGTGACACGCTGGCTTCTGTGACATGCTGTCTTCTGTGGTACGCTGGCTTCAGTGACGCGCTCGCTTCTGTGACACGCTAGCTTCTGTGACACGCTGTCTTCTGTGGCACGCTGGCTTCAGTGACGCGCTCGCTTCTGTGACACGTCGTCCTTCCATCAAACACAATACTCACTCTTTCGTTATTTTTTGTTTCTAATAACGGTTGGAAATCAGAGGAATTTGACAAGATATTTACAAGTTTATCATTGGATTTTCGGAGACATGTTGTGGAAAATCCAATGGTTCAAAATATATCTTTTTGTTATTCAGATCTGTTGTTGATGTTCTGTTGAAGTATCTTAATGCAATCCGCTTTAATAGAACCTCGAAAATTCATAGTCAGAAGTTGCGTTATCGCATTCACATATGCACCCAGCATAGAAAAGAGCTAAGTTTGTACCTCATTTAGTGTTGTAAGCCCATCAAAGTGTTATAATACTGATACAAAAAGATCCAAGAAATTGTTTAATAAACCTAAGAAAACTTTCAGTATAAATTAAACTAGTTATGTCATCAAATGTTCTTTGTTTAGTGTACAGTGATTTAAACAGTAAAATAGAACTATCTTTCTACTGTAATGAATATAAAAATAGACGCCTTATTTCATGCGGACAGATCGATGGGCATTGCATATATCAGAAACGCGGAGACGCGGAGCAATTAGAGGAAAGACAAATGCAAATATGACGTTGTGTTTCTTCGCTGTCTGTGACACTCATCCTT
Organism: Protula sp. h YS-2021; assembly: GCA_949752745.1. NCBI lineage: Eukaryota > Metazoa > Annelida > Polychaeta > Sabellida > Serpulidae > Protula > Protula sp. h YS-2021. Next base: position 68,275,825 of record OX457030.1, read on the forward strand.
AGTTTTGACATCTGTGCAGAGGAGAAAAAGAAAGTGCCCTCCCCCCCCCCCCCCACACACGCAAGTGCGTAGTCATAACAGCTCGTGAATACGGGGCAACACGGTAGAGTATGCATGAAACATTATATGAGCGCGTTATTAACTGCGTATATTTAGTCTCCCACTCCTAGTGTTAATTGTGTTATTTTGGTGTTCTTTATGATAACAATGCAATGACTTAACAATGACATAGCTATATTTAGAATTCAGAGAAAACCAGAAAAAAACATATAAACTTTGTAGAAGGCGTTTTTACAGGGTTTTGTGGGAAATGCTTATTTTCCCCCTTTATCCTTTAGAATAAATAGTCGGCTTTTTGCCTCTCGTCTGTGGTGTAGACTTGCCCATATAAACTCCACACAGCAAGTCCGAAATGAGTTAACCTTGATCTTAGCATATCTCAACATGAAGTATGATTCGCTACTTATTTGTGTTGCTTACGAAATCATATCTTCAGGATGCATGCGGGTGTAAAAAGGTTTCCAGTTAACTTCATGAGGAAGATGAAAAGTTTTATTTAAAAGGAACTTGACCAACACAATATCTTCTTTTGGTCTCCATTTCCAAGTTTAAACCTTCATAGACATTTTTTTCTCCGTTTTTGTACACTTTTGAATAACACTTTGATTTTAACGGCCACTTTTGAAAGACAATAACAATAAAATATGTCGATCGCTTGTTTTATAGTGTGGCAGTACGTATACAAGCTTTTTTGGTATCCCAAATGCAGATGTAACCATTGCAAAGGTGTAGCGGTTACACTGTAATGCATGAATGAAATCACAACCATGGTGGAAATCGTTCCTTGCTATCAATTGTTTCTTTGTTTGTTTGTTTGCTTTTTGTTTGTTTGTTTGTTTGTTTGTTTTTTTTTTGCTTTAGATAACAGACACGAAAGAAAGCATTTCCGATTTAACATATTTAAACAATTTAAATGCAATAGGATGTTTCTTTTTATGGTTAGATGTTCCTGTCAAGCATGTGCATCATACATCTACATGTGCATTTTCTATGTATATATTCTTAGTGTATACATTCTTTGTGTATACATTTTTGTTGATGTATAAAATGTTTTAAGCTATTTCCTCTGTAATCCAACACAATATTTGCAGTTTTAGTTGTCATCTTTCTATTTTGGATTCAATCAAAGGATTCAATTCATTTTATCATAATCATAGAAGGGTCAATATCTGCTTTTTTTCTTTTCTTTTTTTCTTTCTAATAGCCTTCAGAAAGAAATAAATGGTGACAAGAAATAAAGATAGTTAATTTTTAGTGGAGACAACAAACAGCCACCAACGGAAACGGTGCCAGCAAGATTCAGAACGTAGAAAAAATAATATATGTTATAAAATGATTCATAAAACCGACTTTTATAAAATTATGTGAAAAAAGATTTTAGCTTGGCGTTTGTTATTCGCAATGTATTTTGATGTTTGTTCAAAGTAACCACAGCAAGCCATCGAAAAGATAGCCCTTAACCTGAATAAAAAATCAAAGATGGCGGCCGTTGTAACCTAAGTTCAAGGTAAAATAAAAACAGCAAACCAAATATCATAAGAGACGGATGATGGGAGTGTGGATATCAGCTGATCATAGTTGGACGACGGACTGACAAACGAACAGACAACACTCAAATCTATAGTGCAACTTCGTGACTAAAGACCCAACTGGGGCTCAAAAAGAGAGGTTAAGTGGATACTTTATATATTTTTGTACAAGTCTCACCACGCAGGAAGGTCTTATATTAAAATTTCAAGTTATCATTGCGGGAGATCTGACACAACTGATGAATGACATCGGTTTGTAATGAAGCAATTTGCCGTCTATCGCGTCGATAAGACTGACAGTTGTTGTGTGACTTTGACAAAAATCAACTAAAGTCAACCCCACCTGAGGTCTCTGTCTAATATATTTAATCCTCGCCTCCTCCCCCCCCCCCTACATCGCATTTGGGCTTGCAAACAACAAATTATTTCAATAATGCACACTCTTATTGTGGAACTTTTATTCACACTTAACTCTCACCTGAGTTCATCAAGTTTGTTGCAAACACTAATTTTGAAATCATATTTTTCTCAAAATGATCGATGTGGCTTTGTAATATTTGAAAAAATATTTTGTGAAGTACAAAAATTGTTGTTCATTCTACAGTAAAATCTTCCTCAGGAAGAATTTGTATAATGTGGACAACACCCTAATTAGATCGAACAAAAATTGCATTCACCTCTACTTTTCTATTTTATAGATATAAGGGAATTCCAGAATTAGGATCAAAATCCCGTAAGAATCTGCTAACAGAGCAAAGTAGTTTAATCACAATAAGATAAAGAATGAATACCCCACCATAGGGGCTTTTGCTTGCGCATGCTCCTTATAACAGTTAAAGGGTGATGTCCAGCAATATCACAGCTTTAAAAATATTTTCGCTTTATGAATTTATCTATTGTTGATTGCTTGGTAGAACACTTGGCCTTCACAAATGCCCTTTGCAAAAGGAGATGTATTAGAATTATGATAAAACTACTTTGATGCAACAGGAAGATATTAAAATTCGAGAAAAATGTTCTTTATTTTAGATCCCTTGGAAATCCCAAGAACCACCATCCCGGAAGGAAAAGCCACAGTCCCGGAAGCACCACCAAAATCCTCTAAGTCAACCAAAATCCAGGAAGTCGGACCACTTTTGAGACTGTATAGCAAACGTAACGGACACCATAACTATTGTATCATCAAAACTTTACACAAATTGTTGAAGGTTTTTTTAATGATATAATTTTCTGTCAATCATTCAGTCCAATTAAACTAAAACGCTCCTTCTGTGATAGGCTTAGATGATATTATAGAATGTTGAGAAACTGAAGAGTGGCTATCCTTACCACATATGCTTTATTGATAGACAGAAGACTTTGGTTGGCGGATAACACAGTGGGGATACGTTTTGCTTTCATTACCATAAATGGTCATTAATAGACAGCTTAAGTAATTATTCTAAAATCTGAGTAATTCGGCACACTTTGTTAATCTGGACAAATTTTGCCAGTCTCAGTGCTGCCCGGATAAATTGTGCTATAACGAACTCTAATGTAATGAGCATGGTGCATGCAATATGAATTCGGTTGTGTTGCGCTGTTTCGCATGTGATGGATTAGCCCCCATATCTTTAGAAAATGACATGTTCTGTTTTTAAAATTTGACAGAGTGTTCATTTATCTTTGATGTGAGGTAGAATTATGCTAAAATAGTTCATGTTCTCAGACAAAATAAATAGTTCTGGTAAAATAGGGCCACTACAGTAGGGGAGTGGGAGTGCGGTGAGGGAGTACACTGTAGATTTAACGTGTATTTAAGTCAGTGACGTGCAGAAAGAGCCAACTAGTACTTGAGGTGATGCCTAAAAGTCCGTGCTAGTCTCAACGCCCATTAATCAACTTCCCAGATAATATGGGTATGCAGGGCCAACAGCGGGCCAGTCATAAATTTTGATTTGGGACATAGTTAGAAACCAGCATTGGACGGAGTTTTGTTCATTCTGCCATCGGTGTCAGATATGCTGTGTAACGTTGTCCAAACATGCTAGTGTAACGTTGATCAAGCACACTAATGTCACGTTGTCCAAACATGCTAGTGTAACATTGACCAAACATGCTTGTATACTGTTGTTCAACCGTGCTAGTGCAAAGTTACCCAAACATTCTACTGTAACGTTGTCCAAACAGGCAAGTGTAACGTTGAACAAACATGCCAGTGTAACGTTATCCAAACATGCTGTGTAACGTTGTACACACATGCTATTGTAACGTTGACCAAACGTGCTAGTGTAACGTTGTCCGACCATGCTAGTGTAACGTTGACCAAATATGCTAGTGTAACGTTTTTCAACCATGCTAGTGTAGCGTTGTCCACACCTGCTAGTGTAACTTGTAAGACCATGCTAATATAACGTTGACCAAACATGCTGGTGTAGCGTTGCCAACACCTGCTAGTGTAACGTTGACCAAACATGCTAGTGTAACGTTGTCCACACCTGCTAGTGTAACGTGATCTAAACATGCTAGTGTAACGTTGACCAAACTTGTTTGTGTAACGTTGTCCGACCATGCTAGTGTGACGTTGACCAAACATGCTAGTGTTGCGTTTTTCCAACCATGTTAGTGTAACATTGACCAAACTTGCAAGTGTAACATTGTCCAAACATGCTAGTGTAACATTGACCAAACATGCTAGTGTAACATTGTTCAAACATGCTAGTGTAGCGCGGTCTAAACATGATAGTGTAACGTTGCCAACACCTCCTAGTGTAACGTTGTTCAAACATGCTAGTGTAACGTTGTCCAAACATGCTAGTGTCACGTTGACCGAACATGCAAGTGTTACGTTTTTCCAACCATGCTAGTGTAACGTTGACCAAACATGCAAGTGTAACATTGTTCAAACATGCCAGTGTAACGTGGTCTAAACATGTAACGTTGACCAAACTTGTTTGTGTAACGTTGTTCAAACATTCTAGTGTAGCATTGGCCTTACTTTTCAATGGACGTCTTCATGCGATGGACCGATGATAGATCACCCCGATGGTGCAAACATAGCGCACCATTACACATTTAAAGTCCCCACTTTGCTCTTTGTGGAAGCGACCTGTCATTCTAGTGAGCGATGACATGATGAGGATGTGCGGTTGGTTGTGACACCCAGTGTCCATATAAATCGATTATTTGACGTCTATACAACGTCGATTTTCCGAATTCTATCCCGCGTTGATTGCACTTTGGAGAAAGTGGGGTTTTGGTTGTGACCAAAAGCAACGACGTAGCAGCCTCAAACAGACGTTGGATAGACGTCGGAATGTGTACTTGGATGTGTATACAGCCTGGATCCTCAGACGTCTTCCTAAAGACATTGTTTCGGCTTTTATATCAAAGCAAATCTCGACGTGGTGTGAGTCTGCCTAAACAACGATATTTGAACGTGGCGTGATCACTGGATATGTAATGGTGGTACATGTTGGTACAGCTTTTTTTTTGTTATCATGTTTCAAATCTTATTACCGTGGTATACCACGGCACCAAACATAATATTGCACATTATTTCACAGCACTGTATTATAAAGGAAACGCGTTCGATTTTATAACCACAAACACCCTCTGATCGCGTGCAATTACCTTGGCGCGAAGATACGATATGCAGGGCGGTAAACATCTTAAGATTTTCAAAGCCCAGTAAAACACTGCGGATAAAAAACAAAGTCTGCCTGCCGATGTTAAATAAACCTCGATTATCCGACGTCTATCCAACGATGCGAATACGTTACAAATCGAAGTCGAAACAACGTCTAGTTCACAACGTTGTTTAGTCGTCGGGAGAGTGACGTTGGTACAGACTACGTCCGGAAACTATCAGTCCAGAATCGCAATTAAATCCCTGACAATGATAAAGCGTCGGGGTCACCCCTGTGTCAAAAAATACGCGCAGGGTCATCCGGCAATGCAGGATATGTGTAAAATCAGTTTTAGGAATATTTTGCAAAAGTAGAAAAAAAATTTAAAAAAAGACTGAAAATGAACTGAAATTCATGTTGTTTGTCCTGATTTGGGTCTATTTTCGAAGTGACCTGTCATGGCTTCTATTTTCGGTGAGCGATAACATGACGAGGTTTCAGTTTGGTTGTGACATCTGACTTCTATACAACGTCAGTTATTCAACATCTCTACGACGGCGATTTGCCGACGTCTAATGAACGTTGCACGCAAAAATGTTGATCAGACGAGGGAGAAAGCGGGATTTTGGTTGGGATCAAAAGAAACGCCTTAATAACCTCACGCTAATCCAACGTCTATACAACGTCGTGTGGAAGACGTCGTTTAGACGTTGTTCTATCAACCGAATTACAACGAGGTTTAATGTTGTGTTTTGGTTGTGTTTGTGTCGTAACCTCAGATCGATATTAGATGAACCAAAGAATGTTTGCGTGGTAGTCTGAATGCAGCTCCTTTACCACGGGTGTCCTCAAATTACTTTTCATCTGGATGTTATCCAATCCTGCAACGAGTCCGTCCCCCTCCCCCTCCTCTCCTTCCTCCCCCCCCCCCCCCACACACACATTTCTTCTCTCTCCAACCCACACCCAATAGGACCCCGCCTGGTTCATTGACGGGTGTGGTTTTATAAGTTGTCCCTCATTCCGCTATGATAGACACAGTTTCCTCCCGCACATATCACTTCGAAAGCACGCATTTTTTTTGCCTGTTTGTTTGTTTTTTTTTTTTTCTTTTTAATGGATCGGTGATAATGGGGACTCATGCGGTGCACCCACACACACACACACACACACACACGTAAGGTTTATTGATTCACTCGTTGCTTCTAGATCAATGGGCAGACTGAAGTCTGCAGGCAGCCCCTGCTGCTGTGGATGCAAAGCAACAGCTTAGAGCATCACACCGACTGCAGTGGCGTAACAGCCCCATCCCCCTCCCCCCTCCCCCCTCCCCTCCTCCTGCGGCAGCATTGATTTGAGTTCACGCCATCGACTTATCCATATTGCAAACATAGAATTCCAAAATTAAACTACACTTACCTGAAAGTTGAAGTTTGATTGGAATTCTGCCGACCATCAGTCAGAAACGAGGAATTACATATGCTTCTGAGTGACAGTTATGGGATGTAGATGGGAGGTGTAATCTGATTGAAGCTTACTTGTGATTGGTCGCGATCACCGATCAACGTCCAATCAACGTCTTTGATACAACATTGTGCAGCCCTTGGAAAAGCAAACTTTCTCACATACACAGCACTTAAAAAAGGGTGTTGAAACGCCCTCCCTCCTCTTACCTGCTTTCCTCCCCATCCCCCTCCCCCACTTCCCACTCCACAACACCTATTTATCCCTGCCGCAGGTTACTCACAACACAAATATTTCATTGGTTTATTTCACAAAAATAAATTGACAGAAAACCCTTAACCTGGCGGCCGCTTTTGGTATCTGTCTGGATTCGCTCTAGCCAAGGCATGTTTGGGTCAAGGCCGTTCCTCTGGCCCCGCTCATGTTTATCAACACACACATCCAGCTGCATGGTTATGTGCGTATCTTTTTTACGAAAGGATTATTGCTTAACATTTCTACATTTTTCTTCTTTTTTTTTTTTTTGGCATCTTATCTCGTTCTGTAGTTTCGACATTTCGATATGTAAAAACAATATGTAGTTGTGAGTCCGATGAAGTCTGGTTTTTCGTAGCATTCAAATAAAACGGATATGTTTGCCTTCGGCTGTTTCGTGCTCTCAAGGATAATACGTTTGTGTGGAAATATGACAGCATTTCAAGAAACATGGTGGAGTGTTGCAAACTGATACCGGAAGGATTGTGTATGTTTCGATGTAATTGCTAGGATATACGTATGCACCCATCAGAATACCTTTTGCGTGTAAGTATTCGGTTGTATGCTCACTGGTACATCCCCCTTCCCCTTTCCCCAAATTCAAAACGACAATATATATGAAGCACGGGAGAAACCATTTCGGAGGGGTGGGTGGGGGTGGGGGGTTCTCCCGCGCTGCTCCGCATTTTGCGGCATCATACATTAACTATACCATTATCGTACGCATAGTCTTATCCCCCCTTCTCCCCCTCCTTCCCTCCCTCCCTCCCTCCTCCCCAACCACCACGGTGTACGTATCCACGGTACCAAAATTAACATGTATATGTAAAGGTGACCTATCGATTTTGAGAAATTTTCAGCCAAAGTACCACAGAATAATATAAATACAACGACACCATCCAAGTGAGCACGTGTGGCGTTTCACCGACGTTGGAAAGGCGTCGCACCCGGCATCGAATCCACACCCGACGTTGTGTAGACGTCATGAGAACGACGTTTTGTAGCGACGTTGCATAGATGATGACAAAATATTAATCTTGAACACCTTGCAAACAGTGCCATTCATAAGGTGGCTTAGTCAGCCCTCCGTCAGTCCGTCAGCCCTCCATCAATACCTCCGCCCCTGGGTAACGCAGGATATGTATATGAAGTCAAATGAATATATATTTTTTTAAATTAGGCAGCGAAAAACTTTCCTCATTTTACGCCCTCATTTTGGCCAATTTTCAAAGCAGCCTGTCTTGACTTCCATTTCCGTTTGCTGGGCGACGTTCCACCATCTCAGACCTTCATACAAGTTGCGGTGTGTTTATAAATCTTGACGGTAAAATCGTTCTGTCTCATCAATGCGCACATCGGATTTGAAAAGGCGTCAACAGACTATTGGACCTTAAATCGACGTCATTAGACCTTAAATCGACTTCTGATGAACCTAAATCGACGTCAATGGACCTTAAATCGACGTCAGATGGACCTTAAATCGACGTCAGATTAAATCTGTTTTTAGGACAGGTACATATTTTTTATGTTGCTCCTCCTGTTACAACGTTCCAAAGTTTTCCCCATAAAGATAACCGATAACCGATAAACGATAACCGTTCTTTGTTTCTGACTCATTTATCAGAAAAAAAATGAAATTCGACTAATAATAAATACATTAATAACCGATAATATCGAAGGTAACAAGATTATTGGGATTATTGAATGTTGTGGGATTAAACGTAATAAGATAACGGAGTTTGTTTACGGAAATCAGTGGCTTGACCTCACAGATTGTGCGTATTTATTTTCAGAACAAGTACTGAAGTTAAGAATTGAGAGGGGAAAAAAATAAGGTAGTGACGCATAGTTGTTCAGATTTGCGCAAATTCCTTACGAAATGTTTAGGCGTTGCTTAAATTGTCCTGTTTCAATGGTGTCTTAGAAGGCTTAGTATGTGGGATGATTGGAGAGAATTTGGGTAAGAGAAATGTGAAAGCGGGATGGGAATTAAAGAGAGAGAGAGAGAGAGAGAGAGAGAGAGAGAGAGAGAGAGAGAGAGAGAGGGAAAGA